>VDFB02226157.1:0-16574 GCA_007258455.2 Sequoia sempervirens | reverse complement strand
TGTATCCTTAATTTAATGGAATTCAAATATCACAAGCTGACATTGAATTATGGATTTGAAAATTTTAAAATATAGTATTTAAAAAATAATTTAAATTTAGTTCCAAATGTCTAGGGAGGACCCATTCACCCATGGTCTAATGGGTTTCAAGTCCCTATTATTGGAACACACTTTGCTCAAGGTAAAGTGTTATGTTTTAGTATTAATGATTACTGAGATTCCCCTTTGGAAAATGTAATTAATTAGGCTTGTAGAATAATGATAGGGCTTGTTAAGGAATAATTAAGCTCAATTTAATTAAGATGGCCTAAATAAGTGTGAAAATGTAAAGTGGTACATTTATCAACACTAAATTAAGGCACTATTAAGTCCAATTTAAATTAGGAGGGCCCAAAAAAGTGATAAATATAAAGGGTTACATTTTTCTACACTACAATAACATAAATTGATTGAATTCAAGTAGGGAATTGGAGAAAAAATTAGGCTTCACATAATGAATTTTACCCATGAATTACTATGATTGATTATTTCGGCATGAAAGAAAAATTATTAGAGACTAATAACCATAAAAAGTAGGGCACCATCAAAAGGTACCTCCAATAATCCTTAAATCTACAACAATTTTAGAGGTCATGGTGGAGACCATTGGGTTGAGGAAAATCCAAATTACAAAAATGGGTATCTTGTTGTTCTTGAGTATATTGTAATCAAGATCTTAGAGAAATTTGAAGACTCAAGAAATTAGAGATGTTGAATATGGAAATTAAGGCCAATGAAAACCCTAAAAGATGAATTTAAATTTCACATATCAATGCTATCCCACTTACAAATAGTGTTGATAAAAAAATGGCAGAGAATGTTACAAAGCTATTCAATCCTATGTAGTTGTTTTTTATTTTTATTTTAAATTATTGTGCATTTTGGATCAATGATGGTATGATGAAAATATTATGTTGGTGTCACCATGATTAAAGGATGTACATGTAATCATGGCATTGATATCAAGATGGAGAAGCCAATATTTGAATGCAACATCAATGTGTCCTTGCACTAGTAAATAAATTACCACAAAAGTCTGTACAATGAGATCCTTGCATATATAGGCAAGGTAGAGGAGGTAGGACTAAATAAATTACTACCCCTAAAAAATGTAACACATTTGTTGATATGACTACTAGATATGAAATGACCTTATTTATGCTAACATTATGAACCATAAAGTTTTCATAATATATTTCAACTAAAATTTATGTTATTCTAAGAAATTTGCTTCTCATGGGCATGCATAAAAATAGCATCTATCAAGAATAGTTTCACAAGAAATTTATTTGTCTAGTCCATTATGTCATTTATATTAAAATATTTAATATAGTATTCATTTATTGTAGCCCATAAATATTTATCTATAAGTAATTCTAACATGTTCATCTTCCATAGCTCGAAATTTATGCCAAGAAAATTATCTATGTCAATGCTCACTAATCTAATTTTCATAAATATTTCCTAGCGAAAGATCACACTATTCTCTTCTATACACAAAAATTCAAATTAGTTCACGAAAATAAAGAACTCAAAAAATAGCACAAAGATTAATAGGAATACAATGAGTGCCAATAATGACATGGTGTGATTGTTGAGTTTTTGTGTGGTTATTCTTGCCATCAAGGTTCAATCCCCATTGGGGTTGAATTGTTGAGGATTTATATTGGGGATGAGGTCCACCATTTGTGACCTCATTGGTTCATAGCTCTAAGTCAAAATGATTTACCACTCTTGATAAATAAATAGGAATACAATGACAATTCTACATTTATTTTAGTAGCATTCTAACTCACAAAAGTATGAGAAAATATAACATATAAATGTGGGACCTAACTCGGGTCATAAATTCCAACACTCCAAATCATGGAGAATAAACTTGACTAAAAATAATAGATATCTTACACTTGTCTTAAGTCATCATAGATCATATCTTTTTCTTCAAAATAAGAACTCCATTTTAGCTTCCGTGATCTCATCAAAATATACTTATGCCATGTCTCCTAATCAAGCATGTGATTCCAATGTAAATCCTTTTGAATTTACTATCTAACACATCAGAAGATCAATCATAAAATTTATAATAGGAGGATCCAAAAAATATAAGGCATCTCACATATCATCAAAATGTTCCTATTTAATTACTTCTCACAATTCAAAATATTAGCACATGGCACATCAAGTGCCAACTCAAAGTAGGATCTATAGCTTTTTTATTTAAAACTTTAAAATATGAAAATTAAATAATTAAATAATAACACTAGTAAGAACTTACAAATATTGAGATAATCTAATTCACAAGAAATTTACATAACAAATATTTTTTTATGATGATCATCTATAGATAAATTATTTTTAAAAATATATTATCAAAAATGAAATTTATATTTTTTTATAATTCTATATAATATCATTATTCTATCCAAAATTTATTTTTCATAAGAAATAATTTTTTCATATTTTTAACTGTATTTTATTTAAAAAAATTGAAATTAACAATACAACCATCAAATGTATCCCTCACAAAAACATTGGATTTCAAAAGATAAATCCTAAAATAAATTATACATGATTAATTTACAAATTTTAGTTTCTAATATAAATGATTAAACAAAATCTAATTTTCATATTTTAAAGGCCCTATTTTTCTAGACCTTAACTAATCATTTTTCACATAGAACAATATATTCCACTATCCACCTACATTTTCTAATTTAAATGAAATAAATTAAATTGTACATTTATAGTTTCAATGGAGCAGATAGACATATAGTGAATTAATCTATATTAATTAATTTGTAATTGAATAAACCGTTAGTTTTGCTTACCTGTTATGTTTATAGTATTTATGATATACATTAGACTTAGCAGAAATAAGCTATATATTTTTTTTATCCTTAATTAATTTAATCCCTTTTACTCATCCTAAGGGCATTCCATAAGGGCGTGGCCATTGAATCTGGAGAAACATTTGCCAGTATAAAGCAACGCCTATAGTGTAAACGTCCTTTAACAAGCAACCGAATAAAATTGCTCGAATATTATTGCTCGAATTTCTGCACACTCTTGACTACTTGTGAAAGGGTACAGCCTCATATATCATTTAAGAAGAAAGAGTTTAATGAATTTTTTGAAGGAACTTCCTGAACAAATAATTAGAGACATCTTACTAAGAGTGCCATACAAATCTCAATCGAAGGTTAAGCAGTATTTCGAAGCTTTCAAAGAGACGATGGAATGTTTCCAGTTTTATCGAGATAGAATTCAGATTGGAAGGTCTGAGAAATATATATGTGTCCTCCAGGCTGCTGGGATATCTATATACGACCCTGATGATCAATCATGGGAACTGCTCGCTCCTCTTCCCATCGGATTTGAAGTCGTAAAGATTAGTCAGATTCTGTGCGTTAATCATAAGATTGTTTTGCTCCTCTTGAAACATAATTACAATACTACAAAGATTCTGATTTATGATTTATTATCTCGTTCATGGAAGCAAGGTGTTGAAATGCCAACAGCCAGAGCTGTACACCCGTTTGCATGTTGTGCTTCACCTGAAGGATTAATTTACGTTGCAGGAGGAATTGACAGATATAATTTTGATAATGAACTCCGTGAAGCAGCAGTTTACAATGTCGATGAAGACAAGTGGGAGGTTCTTCCAGAGATGCAGCGAGAAATTGAAGCGTGCAAGGGTGGTTTTATTGAAGGAATGTTTTATGTCATTGCTATGTTGAGAAAGAATAATATAACTCAAAGATATGATCCCAAGACAGGAGAATGGACAACAATACTAAATATGTATTTGAACGGTTTATACTACATCGATGTTCTATTTGCATTTGGACAACTAATTGCCTTTGGATGGCTTCCCTCAATAATAGAGCAATATGATTGGGACCGAAATTTGTGGAGAGAAATTGATGCCTTGCCGGATCAAGATTTCTTTGCTCGTGCCACAGTGTGGGGTCATATAATTTTCTTCTGCGAATATGAAAATCCGTCCCGAATTTCAGAGTATCTAGTTTTTTATATGTATAATCCTGGAGCAGATTTTTCTGAGAGGTGGATTTCTGTTTACACACCACGAAATATTCCAAAAATGGAAATCATGTCAGTTACCACAATAGAAATTTAAAATATTTGTAGCTGCTTCATTACTGTACCATTTAAAATATATGATTATTCAAAAAATATTTTAGATATGTATTCCTTCGAATGCTAAAATTGTTCTATTATGTCATTTTAAACATATGTATCTTTGAAAACTCTTAAAATTATTTTATTTTATTTATAATAGTTAATTTGATATTATTTAAAAAATAATTTTATTTTTATATATACTATTATAGATATAAAAAGAGTCATTCAATATGAGAAGAAATTCACAAAATAGAATATCTGAGTTTAGTTCTTTTGACTATGCTTATAACAACTCTATGATGAATGTTGGTCAATGGAGTTACTTATTACTCTAGGAGGCGATCCTATTGAAGATGAACTAAAGAACATGTTTCAAAAAATTGAGATGTCTTATAAGTATGAAGAAGGCTATAAAATAGCCGATGGCATGAAAATGCATTCAATATTGACAAAAAAAAAGTTGTATTTATATTTAATCACATAATTGGTGTAGCTAGCCATGATTTGGTGTGAAAAAAATGATTAATACATGAAATGTGATTTAATATTGATGAGGGCACCAAAAGTTCTACTGTGATTCATGTATCTATATCTACCCGTAACCCTATATATTGAGGATCTAGTGTAGCTCCATGTGGGTGTTGTTGGTACTTTTTCTTGCAACCTTCAATCCTAAGGAGAAACATAATGCCTAAACAAGGGGATTAAGTGTTTAGGACAAGGAATCTGCACTATCAAGAGATTGAAGAAAAGAAAAGCCAAAGAACAAGGCTATGGAAGCCTTCAGCACTTTGAGCTCCACATGACTCAGGAGGGTGCTCCTAATTGTAGGTCTGATTTTAAGATAAACTTATGCCAAACAACAAATTATAAGCTTACCAATAGTGGGGGTTCAAAGACTCAACCAAACAAGGAGAGAATTTTTGAAACCCACCTGTCCTTTGAGATGTTTGGTAAGAAAACCCAGTCTAAAAAACCCCAATTTGCTAAAGCTAACATTCAGTCATTACTCCACTGCTCTCCCCCCTTAAAGAATCCTGTTCTTAAGGGCTCCCCTGCCAAAAAGTTGGTTTCCTATTATGTGGATTCCATAGAAAAAAAAGTGAGAAGTTTGAAGCCGGTAGAAATTTTGTACCCTCCTCTCCTACCTCTTTAGATTCCAAAGGTACCAAATTTACTAGCTCCCCCAACCCAGGTGATGTAAATCTCATATTAGACCCGGTTAAGTGGTGACATTTGGCCTTTACTAGAAACGACATTAGTGACATTTTCAAGGTCTTAAAGTGGGCCTATCAAGAAATTAATGAGCTCAATCAAAGAAAAGGATTTGTACAGTAAGTTGGAGGAGGAGCTGGGGTTGAAACACTTCCTCAACAACGAAGAAGGGAAACTAAATAAGAGAAGCATTGGTAAGAGAGGAGGTGATATTGAGGAGAAATACAAGTCTATGGAAGAGGAAATGGTTAAAATCAAAAATAATTTGAAAATAGTCATGGAACAAAATCATAAAATGGCTAGGCACAATGCCATTATTATCAATGCTACGTCTAAAAAGCTGGAAAAAACACAACAGGGTTCACTAGTCATTGACTTGGAAGAGAACAAGGAAAGCAAGAATGAGGACCAAGGTATTTCTAAAAGGACCCAGGCCAATCTTAAAAGGAAAGTGCCTCCCACAACACAGAGGGTTTAGATCTTAAAGAGGAGAGTTTAGGACATGAACGAGCTAGAAGCCGAGACTGCTAATCTTTTAAAAACTCAAATTTAGCTGTTGCTTGCTTTTTGTCTAGTTTTTTGGTTATGTGGCCTTTGCTGGCCTTTTTGTTGGTTGTGGGCATTTACTGATGTTATTTTTACAGCCTTTCTAACTGTGATGTCTCTTTTGACTCTTTTTTTTTGTAAACTTTGTGCTTTTGGGTCCCTGTAAAACCTATTTTTTCCTCTTTCAATTTTTTTTATAGACCTATGAAAGTGGATAGTTCTCAATATGAGTGATGGGTACTGTATATTCTACTAGGTTCAAGCATAATCCCTTTTGCATTGAACATTAATAAAAACACATAACTTATATATCTTCATCTCAAACACATAGAGGGTTAATAGATAAAATTCTCTAAAATTCACTCTCCACACTCTTTCAAATATCATGAATATATATAGAAAAAAGATAAATTAAACAACAAAGAAAAAGATCCCAAGTAATAGAGATTTAATATGATTTAGATTTGTTTCTAAAAATTTCTTAGGCTTTGTGATAGATTAGTGCTTGATCATGGGCCATGGGGTCAAATATAAAAGTGCACCAGAGATCATGTCAGCAAATTAAGTTCAACCAATAGATTTAAAATATTTTAATGCCTTACATTAACAAACCCACTCATATTTCCATAAAGTTCTACTTACGAAGCCCACTTGTGCACTCAAAATTACAGTTATCTTATCAAAGTAATTTAACTTTCTTTTTGAAAGAGAACCATAGCCAAAAAACACAATCATAGGAAAGTTGTGATGACAGACTCAAACAATCCTTGATATATTGAATTCTTATAATTAAAAGCATACAATTATGGAGAAAACTTCATGAATATTAATTTGTTTCTGCACAAATTGGTTACCACTTGCTCATAAAATCAAACTATTACAATTTACATATTCTATATATGACTCAAACTCAACACTATTCTACCTTACTTCCTAATTCAAAATTTAAAAACCCTTTACAAATTAGAGAATAAGAAAAGATATAAAAGAAGGAGAAAGCCTAAAACTGCATGTCTAGTTGACACCTAGATTCCTCACCTTCGTTTGATCTATAATTTCCTTTGCTTCCTCAAGAAACTTCAATCTTCACTTTGATTCATGCATCTTGCATTCACTTTTGTAACAAAAAATATTCCACACAATGATGTTGTTATACATTATATCCTTCCATTGAAAATATCCTTGCAACTAAAAAATATCTCTATAAAAGTCTTGTCTTCTCCTTTTACCCCTGTGGTGAAAAATTATTAGCTTCATCATGAAAAAACTTACTTGCACTTTACATATTATTTTCCCATGAGAAAATTTTATTCCACTCTCCATTTTTACCCAACAACAAAAAATGTTCTATAAAAACTTTACTCCAAGTAAAGAAAACCCCTATTTCATAAAGTGAATAATTTAATTCCACTTTACCTATGCATCACTTTTATCTTTCAATAATATTTAAAGTCTTTACTCCTTTTTGTTTCTACCTCACCATTTGAAGAAAAATTAAAAACATTCCCCTTTAAATAAATTTCTCCCATGCATTTATCATTCTAAATATTTCACCTGAGCTTTTACTTTGCATGTTACACTAAAAAAAAATTCACCTTTTTTAATTGATGAGCATTTCCACTTATTCATTAGGCATATTTAAAATTTCAGAAACTTAAAGTATTTGTTGGGCCCACCAAGATCTTGATTCCAATGCCCGTTCTCTATTGCTCTTGATGATGGTAGCAAAAAATTGCTCGGGCTCATGGGAAAACAAGATTTAAAGCTTTAAAATGAAGATTTAGAATTGTCAAAGATGGATTTATTGAAATCCATACATCTCTCCTCCTCACTTCCCTATGCCCTTGTGTAGATGTCAACCCTTCTCTTTATAGGCTAGTGGGCTGGGGTGAGGACCACACTTTGCAACTTCTCCTTGAAAATGGCAGCCCAAACAAATGCTTCCCATAATTAAATAGGAACTTTATCTTCATTAATAAAATATATGTATGAAATTTGAGGGTGAAAGCTCACCCATGTTCTACTCATAAGATGATTGAGAAAAATGTACATTAGTTTTTAGTGCCAAGATAGAATTTCCACAAACAATTTTGATACATTTTCACTGCCAGCAAAAACTTCCTCTATTCCATGTAAACATGTACTATATTTTCCCATGCAAAAGGTACCAAAACAAATCAATTTCTTATAGCATCATCTTGCACCATCACTTTGACCTCTTTCAACCAGCACACTAGCCACAGATCTGTAGTATTAGCATTTAATTTTCCCTACTCCAAAACATACAATGTTGTTTTTGAGCCATCATTTCAATGTGGTGCCTCATTCCACGGATTCCTCCAAACAAGCAAATCTACAAAATAAATGAAGTTTACAATTGAAAAAAATCAACATAGAAATTTCCTTTGCATCGATTCACCTTGGTGCAGTCTCAATGGTTTCCCTTATTTGTTGCAAGCCAATCACCTACTCTTAGCTCCATGTTTCCAAGAAAACATGGAGAATTTGATGAATTTCGATCCATTTTTAATGCATCCCTAATTCAAATTTGTACTTAATTAGATCTTGTTTCAAACCTGAGTCTTGGTTGTAAAAATTGATATGCCTCCTCATAAATAGAAAACCCTACCATTTTTCCTTTTACATTATGTAGTTTTTTGAACAACCAAGTACGATTTAAATAGTGCCTTGCCTTTATCTTGTAGTGGCTCTAAAATTTTCTGAGAAAACTAGTCAAATGACCTCTTGGAGCCATGAAAATTCACAGGAATGTAGACAATTGAACTTAAAACTTAATGAAAAAATATCTCAGCAAATAGATTTTGAGGTGCAAGATAATCAATGTCAAAGTTCCTTAGTCAGAATTTTCTGCAACTTCACTTGTTAAAGACCAAGTAAGGCTCACCAAGTTTCAACTTAGTATGTGTGGAAGAGGGATTTCATTCAATCATCATTCTTCACTAGATATTAAGGTTAAAAATTGACCATTTTGAAACAATGCAAGAAATGTAGATTTAGAAATAGAACAAATTGCATTCACTTTTGGCCTAGTAAAAATATCAAATCAGACCCTAAGTCTTAGAAAATAGACCAAGGAGCATATGAATGTGAGGGGAATATAGGGAAACAATAATTTTTTCATGATGATCACTAAACTGTGAAATATCAGTTTTAACAGGAGGCCACTTCACAGGTCTGAGAAATTGCAAACAAAAAAATAGTTATAGAATCCTCCAACTTTTCTTTTCAAAACCTTATCAAAACTCATCATGGGAAGCTAAAATCTTAAAAAAAAAATCACATGTCACATGAGTACACCCACGAAAGGAATTTACATGAAAATCAACTAGCTCTGATTTATGACCCTCCAAAGTAGGTCACTGGGGAAAATTTTTCACAGACACTTTTGAGTGTGTAGATCAATTTTTTCAACATGGGCACTCAAATTTTTTTTTTTTTGAAGGTTCCATCGGTGGCTCTTTCTAAGGATTTCTTTCCCTCAATAAAGAGAGTGAAAATTTAGAATATTCTAGTAAAGTAGACCAAATTCCAGAACCATTGGGTGATAGAGTCTTTATTTCTTCAACTTTTAACCTCACTCGATGGCCCCAAGTCACCAATTAAAAAATAAGAAATAGTTTTTTCCTCTGTCAAACACCATTTTTTAAAAATAATTGATCTCCTTTGATCCATAATCATCTCTATCACACCATAGCAACGTGACTTCATTTTTGCAAAAACAAGTCTTAGGTTGTCTTTGAACAAGTGAGAGTTGGCTCCTTGTTTAACTTTATTGTCACATGGAAAGAAAATGGCATAGGTTTCATCACTTCCACTCATTTTATTTTATGATTCTGTGGTAGGTGACAAAATGTGAGGATAGTGATCAAGACTATCTGGAAACATAGTCTTACGACATTTACCAATTCTCTCACAATGATTAGGCTTAGAAAAAAAATCGTGCCTTAGAAATAGTGTGCAATCCTCTTGTGTGTTAAGCAAAGAATTCTCTCACATTTGCATCTCATCCAATTAAATTTCATCATAGATTATTCTATCATCATCCCAATAACAATGCCCCATCACATTATTGTATGCCTCAAGGTTCTAAAAATAAGACTTATGAACATCCTCGTGTCCACTGTACACACTCAAATCATAGCATTCAAAAGAAATTTAAGCATCCCAAACAATGTCTTCCACTTCAAACTCATATACAAGATTGTTAACATTGATTATGTTATCACAAAAAGAAGCTTCAAATACAAGTTTACATGACACAAAATCTTTTTTTGCAAAAAAATCATCATAGTGAGTGTTTAAAACAAATTCACTATTGCAAAGAGCATCATATTCAACATTACGTCCTACTACACCAACAAGAAAATATGTAGCATACTACTTATGAGGAAAACTATGATTTGCAGATCTAGAAAAGAGGTGTGTATATGCATCCATGTGATTGACACACTCACATTATTCAAGTGAAAACTCATCATAGAAAATGTTACTAGATTTACTAACATTTGTCTCTACATTTCCACTGTCATGTACAACTACATTAATGTTGTGCTCACTCAAAAATTGAGTGATAACTTCAAAGGAAACAAAAGAAGTAGAAGAAAGTAAAGCATTAAAAAAAGAGGAGAGCCTTTTTCATCACTGTAATTACCATCATATGCGTGCTCCTTATAATTAAGTTGAAAACCATCATGTGTTTCTTCATTATAGTTGCTTCTAGATGATGCATCCAACTAAAAATCATGGCACACTTTCTCATTTGTAGTTGATATACTGATATTCTCAGAAGCATTCCTCAAATGAGCAAGCTCTTTTATCTTATCATCATGAAAGCTTACATCAATGGAACATTCAATACTTGTAAGATTAGTATGACCAAGTGTATCATAATATTGCTGATTATATATCTCCTCTTCAAAAAGTATATTCAATTCATATCCATCATCATGCAATAGTGAGGCTTCATAAATGTTATTGTCATTTTCCTTGTTGAAACACTTTCAACTTGAAGAAATTAACTCTACCTCTTCCTCTTGAAAGGAATCACAGTCACCAGGGCTGCATATAGAGTTGGAATCATCTTGATCAACCAAACAAGAATGTTTTTAGCTGGTTGCAAACTTTCATCTACCACATCATTGTTCTCATCATGAAGAGATGAAAATTCAGAATCAACATGATATTCAACTATATATTCAAACTCCATAGAAGATAAAATACTTTTAGTATCATCTACATCATTTAAGCCTTCATCTAGTTGAAGAAATTAATTCTCTATTTCTATACTCTTTGAGAAAATAGAAGAAACCTTACAAATCTCGTTGAATTCATCATGATCATTATGGATGTAATCTTCATTTGGATCTACTTTTCTTCTATAGGTTGTTTAGAAACAACATCCTCATCACTACAAGATATATTATCATTGTCTTTTGCTATAAAATCTAGATCTATGTGATTAAGTCTAAGAAAGGTTCCATTAGACAATCTAGCCAAAATATGACTTCCATATTTATCTAGCATTTCTTTAATCATTTATAATCATTTATATAAACATTTAAGGCTACATGGATTCAAGTGAGTAGGCATAGTACTCAAACCTAACTTACAATTCTCACAGAACAAATCAATGCAAAATAACCCATCATTCGTTTATGATTCTGGTATATCAAGTAGAAATTTCATGAATCTATCATTAAAATCGTAGATGGATTCATCCTCAAACCTTTCTGTGTCACATAGTGCATCAATAGGTGACATAAGTTCAACCGCATTTTCATATTTATCTTCATATTCTTCTTGAGTATGCAAAATTATTTCTTCAGTCAGGAATTCATCATCCACTTTACCCAACTCATCCATGAACAGTATCTCAAGCTCTTGACATGAACATATGGAATGCATTGGTAGACTAAAAAACCAAAATTCAACATTATTTTCTAAAGTTATTATAAAAAAAACCATGAAAACATCTTCCTCTACTATTTGAAAATCTTCCATTACATCAATAAAACCTTTTACAAGTTGTGATATTAATTCTTCAAAACCTCCTGTAAACCTAGGAAAAAATTCATTAATTCTTCTTGGGATAGAATGTGGGTAACCTTGGATTTTACTAAAATATAGAGGGTCATATCTCTCACTAGTGAACACTTTCGATTGAGGCCATCACTATATTCTACAAATGATATTTAGCTCATAGAGGGAGGACAAGGAAAGCAATACATTTTACAAAAGAATATTCCCTCTACAACTAGTTTCTTCTCAATATCATTTTCAGAATATCCCGCTTTATCATTTTCCTTTCTACTAATACCTCTAATTATTGGATAAGGGATAGTATTAACAAGAATATTTGTTGAAAACCTTCATATAAAAATATTACAATAGAAGAATACCTGAGAATCAGTGCAACTAACTCTTCTAATGATGTAGATTGTTATGTAGAGTCACCACCTCTTTGAAAGAGGAAAATATCTTCAACCTATAGAAAGCTTCTTCCAAGATCTAGGTATTTATGAGTTATCTCCACCACTAGAGCACCAAACTTCAAGAGTATACTAGAAATTTTGCAACAATCTCCTTCAAGTATGAAGGTCCTTGGACCATCTGACCCAAAACTTCAAATTGGCAAATTGATTGACTCTTTTCAACTAGCTCCCCAGTAGAGTCGCCAATCTCTTGGTTACTCTGATGGGAAAACAAGAGTCCATAATTTCCAATCTCTAGTTACAAACTATTTTAAAACTTAAATGAATCTTAAGGAGAGATGATATTTTATCACATATTTCTCAAAATTTTGACTAGTAGAGTCACCAATTTTTTGGTTCCTTTTATTGTAACCTTCAATTCTAAGGAGAAACAAAATGCCTAAAATAGGGGATTATGTGTTTAGGAAAAGGAATATAGACTATCAAGAGATTGAATACAAGAAAAGCCAATGGAAAATTCTATGAAATCCTTCAACACTTTGAGCTCCATAGGACTTAAGAGGGTGCTCCTAATTGTAGGTCTAGTTTTAAGATAAACTTATTTTAAGCAACAAACCCCAAACCTATGAAAGTGGATAGTTCTTAGGAATATGAGTGATGGGTATTGTATATTCTACTAGGTTAAAGCATAATCCCATTTGTATTGAACATATAAATTGAGGACACATAGCTTAGATATCTTAATCTCAAACACAGAGAGAGTTAATAGCTAAATTTCTCTCAAATTCAGCCTCCATACACTTTCAAATATCATGAAGATATATAGAATAGAGATAACTTAAACAACAAAGAAAAATTACCCAAGTAATAGAGATTTAATATGATTTAGATTTTCTTTTGAAAATTTATTATTCTTTATCAGTGTTTGATCATGGTCCATTGAGTCAAATATAAAACTACAACAAAGATCCTATTAGAAAATTAAGTTCAACCAATGGATTTAAAATATGTTAATGCCTTACATTAACAAGCCCACTCATATTGCTATAAAGTTCTACTTACTAGTCCCACTTGTGTTCTCAAAATTACATTTATCTAATAAAATTATTTTAAATATTTTCTTGAAAGAGAACCATGGCCAAAGAACACAGTCATAGGAAAGTTCTGATGAAAAACTCAAACAATCCTTGATATATTTACTTCATGTAATTAAAAGCATATAAATTTGGAGAAAACTTCATGAACAATAATTTTTTTCTGCATAAATTGGTTACCACTTGCTCATAAAATAAAACTATTACAATTTATATATTCTACATATGGCTCAGAATCAACAGTATTCTACCTTACTTCCTAATTAAGAACTTTTGAACCCTTTACAAATGAGAGAAGAAGAAAAGATATAGAAGGAGAAACCCTAAAACTAAATTTGCAATTGACACCTAGATACCTCATCTTTCTTTGATTTGTAACTTCCTTTGCTTCCTCAAGAAACCTCAATCTACACTTTGATTCACGGATCTTTCATTCACTTCTCCTATAATGGAAAATATTCCCAACAATGATGACCTTCCTCATCATGTCATTTTGTTGAAAATATAGTTGCAGCTAAAAATTATCTTTGTGAAAGTCTTGTCTTCTCCTTTTACCCCTATGGTTAAAAATTACCAGCTTCTTGTCATGAAAATTATTCACTTACACTTTACATGTTATTTTCCCATGATAAAATTTCATTCCCCTCTCCATTTTACCTACCAACAAAAAATATTCTATTTTATAAAAACTTTACTCCCAGCAAGGAAAACCCCTATTTTATAAAGTGAATAATTTAATTCAACTTTTCCCATGCATCACTTTTATCTTTCAATCATATTTAAATTCTTTACTTCTTTTTATTTTTACCTCATAGTTTAAAGCACAATTAAAAACATGTCCCTTTACATAAATTTCTCACGTGCATTTATCCTTTTTAATATTTAACCTAAGCTTTTACTTTGCATGTTACATTTAAATTTTTTTCCTTTTCTTTTTAATTGGTGATGGCTTCCACTTATTCACTGGGCATATTTTAAAATTTCAAAACATTAAAGTATTTACTAGGCCCACCAAGTCCTTCCTTGCAATTCCCATTCTCCTATTGCTTTTGATGATGGCAGGAAAAAATTCCTCGGGCTCACAAGAAAACAAGATTTAAAGCTTTAAAATAAAGCTTTACAATTGTCAAATGGATTTATTGAAATCCATACACCTCTCCTCCCAACTTCCTCATGCCCTTGTGCTTATGCCAACCCTTCTCCTTATGCGATAGCGTGCTAGGCTTGAGACCATGCTCGCGAACTTATCCTTGAAATGGAAGCACCAACAAATGCTTTAACATTCAACAAAACTCTATCCTCATTCATCGAAGCTATGTAAGAAATCTGAGGGCGAATGCTCAACCATATTCTGCTCATAAGATGCTCGAGCAAAGTGCACATCAGTTTTCAGTGCCAAGAAAGAATTTCCACAAACAATTTTGTATATTTTCACGTCCAACACAAACTTCCTCTACACCATGTAAACATGTGTTGGATTTTCCCACACAGTACGCACCAAAACAAAGCTATTTCTTGCAACATCATCTTGCACCATCACTTTGATCTCTTTCCACTATCACACTAGCTACTCATCTATAGTATTAGCATTCAATTTTCCATGCTCCAAAACTTTACAATCCTATTTTCAAGCCCTCATTTCAATGTGACACCTCATTGCATGGATACCTCCAAACATGCAAAGATGTAGAATAACTCAAGTTTACAAACGTATAAAATCAACATAGGAATTCCCATTATATCGATTCACCTTGGTGCAGCCTCAATGGTTTCCCTTATTTTCTATAACCTAGTCACTCGATCTTAGCTCCACGTTGCCAAGAAAACATGGAGAATTTCATGAGTTTTGATCCATTTTTAGTCCATCTCTAATTCAAATCTATACTTAACTAGATCTTATTTCAAATCTAAGCCATGATTGGAAAACTTGATATGCCTCCTCATAAATAAGAAACCCTACCATTTTTCCTTTTACATTATGTAGTTGTTTGGAAAACCAAGTATGATTCAAATAGTGCCTTGACTTTATCCTGTAGTGGTACGAGCCTCCTCATGATGTACAAACTATGTTTACATTTAGCACCATGCTGAGTTTCTCTATCCTTAGACAACATCTCCAAATCATCACAATGCTCCAATTCCATCATTCTATTCCTGCTCTTTCGCTTTTTCTCATCAGTCCCTCAAGGACATCTCCTTAGCATTGTCTACATTTTCCATATTTACTAAACATTTCTCCTCTCATTTTTTAGCTATGGAACCTATTAAGTTAATAGTCTCTCTCCAAGGCTCCGAATAATCACTAGTAAAATTTGTCAAATTTTTATTTTCTTTTTGAATATCCACATGATCATGTGAGGGTAAATCTTTCTTTTTGACAAATATCTAGTCACATACAATCTTTTGATCCTTGAAATTTTGAGGATCTTCAAATATTTCTCTTGGGAAGGAAAATTCCATGTTCTTGCTGATTTCACAATCCTCTATCTTTTGATCACTACAATCCCTAAAAGTTTCAAGATGGAACACAAACTCTTTCTTGTCTAATCTTTGTTCTATTTAAATACCATATGATTTGTAAAGTGTATCCTCACTAAAAAGTTATAATGAAGATTGTATAAACAATATTTATGAATACAATTTTTTGCAATTGTATTTCCTTAATGAAATCTCCATTGTAATGATCATAGGATCTATGGTTGAAGTTATGGTGGATATCTCAAAAGAGTGTCTTAGATGCATTGAGCTAGCATAGACAACTGATTACTTTTATATAATAACATTGAAGGCTTGCTTTTTGATCTTGCACTTCACTGAACATATCCACTTATCATCACATTAAAAATAGAACCCTTTGCTGTCAAACCATTATAAAATTTGGTCCATGATTAGAACATTAGTGATTTTACCAACACTAAGAAACTTACAGGTATGTGCAGGATCATGATGGACCAAAAAGTGGCGATATGATGTGTATGTGTAGGGTATGTGGCTAATGACTTTTTTTTTACTCAAAATTGATGAAATGAAAAGGGTTTTTAAAGGAGATTCTGAACTTTCCACCAATATAAATTATTGTTTACTT
>VDFB02226153.1:0-21398 GCA_007258455.2 Sequoia sempervirens | reverse complement strand
AAAGCAAAGACTGAGATCTATTTAAAAGCCACGGTCATGAAGATATTAAAGATGTCACATGCAAAAACCTAGTAGCTGGAGCAATGAATACAGTGCCAAAGAGGATAGTGTGCAGGGGCAGATTTAGGAGATCTCCACATTATCTAATTACAGGGAAATACATCATTTATTTATTTTTTTAATTAAAAGAAATCATTCTAAACCCTATATAGGATACATTGATACTTCAAAAGCCTCTGAAGGAATTTCAGATTATGCACATATATGTCGGGTATAAACATCTATAAGGTTTCAGAAAATCTTGATCACTTTCAGAATAGCCCATTAAACATGGGTTGTGCTTGAATGCACTACATAATTGATATAACACAACCACTCTGCATATCAACTGTATTATAGGCTCTCTTTATTGCAGCAAGAGGTAACGTCACTTTCGATCATGCTATAATTACATCCTATCCTTAAGCAAACTTGAGACAACCCTAATGCACCCAATGATTATTGACACCTACATTATACAACCTGAATTAACTACATTAAATGAGTGCCTCCATTTCTATCACAAAATAGCCACATTAAACTTGGGTCACACATGAATGCATCCTGTATTTGCTATAGCACAACTGTGCCAAATGACCAATACAGTTATGGATCACATAATTACATTCACAAGAATCTGTTCCTCCGTTGTGATCTTATGGTCATTCCACACAACAAAATCTGGACATGAAATTCTCAAAACCTCTACAAATGAAATCTGATGAGATATTGCTTTAAAATATGATTTTCAAACATGGAACTACAAATCTGACTTACTGAATTCTGCAAAAAGACAATGACTATCCTCAACCTGGTGATATCTTCTTGAATTTTTTCTGATTTTTCCCAGGAAAATCATCCGTAGTTCTCCACAAACTGTCTCAAGTAGAGCAAAACACTGTCGCAATACATCAGGCGCGAACTCACTTTTCTTTATGTCGGCCACAATTTGATTTTTTTAATTTTTCATGTTTGTCGAACATTCGACGAAAATAATAGCCGACATTTCGACGAACACCAGGTTCGTCGATATTTCGACGGACGTCGGGGATAAACTTTTGAAACAATTGGAAATTACACATCAAATTTTACAAGCACCCGACGAACATCGAATTTTACATATTTTGTCGGACAGTTTCGTCGTATTTTGCAGTCAAATGTATTAGTGAAAGTCTCCTTTACACCTATCAAAATGCTGATAAAAAACCACTTTCGATTTACCTTTTGGGGGATGAAATGAATTCATTTATTTTTTTTCTTTGTAAGTATGTAGTCCTTATTAGAAGCTTCCCAAAAAGTATAATTTTAAATAAATTCAATTTTATTATTATATTTACTTTTTATTTCTTGTGAATATAGGTTTTTCACTAAAAATCAAGCTCTCTATTCTACACCTATGGAAAAATAAAAGATTATAAAATAAAATGAAAAATATGAGTGCATCAGATATTGAAGTCCTTTATCCAACCAAAAAAAATGAATTTTGATACATACAAAAAAAATTATGCGTTATACAATCGCACTATGTCTAAAGTGTAATTGGTTTGACTTTGAAACTTGATTAAAGAAAAAATATTCAATAAAAAAATATCTAACCAAGTGGAAGCACTAGATATTGGAGTTACAAATCTAAATTCGAAAGAACTAGAATTTTATACTTCGTGGAAAAAAATTTATGCGTTATACGGTCAGCATCACTTTTTAAAAATGCTATTTTCTGAAAAAAACTAGTTTTCGAGGGAGATGGAAAAAGAATTGCAATTTGATTCCAAAAATTTTGGAAAAAATATATTTGGAATCTACAAAAAAAAATTCATGAAACTCTTGTTTGCATCATCTTCAAATTCCTCACAGTTTAGCTGCTATAGGTGCTCGAAAGTGGAGATTTAGTTAAAAATAATAATTTTGGTGCCCAGTTTGGCCAAAAATTGTAAACCACTATTGTGGGATCACCCTTGGGTCAATCACACGAATCTACATTGAGGGAATTTTTCAAAAATAACCTCATAACCCTACCTAACACTCAAGTTTTTGAGCCAAAAGTAAAATCATCATGGTGGAATGATGCCTATTACTATTAATTCCATCGGTGCAAAGGCCATCAAACAAATGGTTGCATGCAATTGAAACATAAGATACAAGATTTAATAGATGACAAGGTCATATGAATAGAGGGACTCCAAACAAATGTCGATCACAGAGCATTTAAAAATCCTTTAACGAATTATGAAAAAGGAGAGTCCTCTACAACAAACAACAAGGGAAAGAACATAAACTATGTCCATGATACTATCATAAATCATATCTCAGCAATAGATGATCAAATGAACACCACTAAAACCAATGACAATCAAGACAATATTGCAGCCAATAATCCAATCTATGACACTCCAATTGAACAAGAACAAGACATTGAATTATCCTTGAAAATAAAATCAATGACATCAAACCAGATATAGCTACAATTGATACTCAAGTCAATTTTATTAAAATCAATGGGAAATAAGATAGCATACTAGTAAATGCAACCACAAGAGCATAGGCCAAATACGTCTTAAATGGAAGTTCATCTAAAACACTTGTTGCCTCATCCAATCAATACAACATAATGGACTGGTTACAAAAGATCCCTACACAAATATCAATATTGGAATTGCTCAAGATTTCACCCGCCCACAAAGAGATTTTAGAAAAATCCCTACTGGACAAAATAGTACCAACAAATCTAGAAGTTTGTAAATTTGAAGCCATGGTGGGACATTTGACTATGCCACATTGCTTATCCTGCTCAGAAAATGATGAGACATATATTTCTCATCCCCACAATGTCATTCTTCATATTGAAGTCCTAATTCATAAACATTGTGTCAAACACATCCTAATAGATGGAGGGCTGACCTCAATATATGTATTTTAAAGCTTTTTCATGCCTTGGGATTTTCCGAGAATGCAATTGATTCAAAGAAATAGATTACAATAAAAGCATATGATGATGAGGAAAGACCTTCATAGGGATTGATTATCTTACCTATTCAAATATGACTGATTTATAAAGATGCAATCTACCAAGTCTTAGACAAGGATTTGACCTACAACATACTATTGGGTCACCCATGGATCCATGAAATGCAAGCGGTCTGATCAACATAACTCCAATGTTTGAAATTCCCTTGTGGTGGCCAAGAAATCACCATCTCGGCTGCTTCAAATAGTCCTCAATATAGCAACACTCTAAAAAATTTCCAAGATGTCTTTGTGCCTCATAACAGAGAAGCTTTCACTTCCATCCCTTCTAATGATCAGATCTGGTCAAGCTCTTCATCCAAACCATTAGTCATTTCCTCAAATCATGAAGGTCAATTCAATCCCATGTCTAAACAATCTAAGAACAAAGAATAAGTTTCTCCTTCTGCATCCTCAAATCATGAAGCCTAATTAAATGCCTTGTCAAAACAATTTGAGAAAAAAGTCCAAATCAAAGATAAAGGTGTGGATGAATATTTCATTGAACGATCCCTATTTCTTTCATAGTTCTCTTCCCCAAAGTCATATGAGAAACCCTCAACATCAACACAATAGACATCATAGCCAATTACCAAATTTGATGGTCGTTTTGTAAAATCAAGCACTAGGATTGATGAAGCGAGGGACAAAGATATTCTAAACTAGCTCTATAAGGATGAAGAAGAATGTCAAGCAACAATTGCAAATGTACAAATAACACAATATGGAAAAGGTTTCACTATCTTGGAAAGGTTGGGATATGAGGGAAAAGGCCCTGTAGGAAAAAGAAAAGAAGGAATTGTAGAAACAATTCAACCACTCTTAATCAATCCAAAAGACAAGATTGGGTTGGATTATAAAGAGGAGACAAAAGAAAATATGATTCAAAAGGTGCTTGAAAGAATCTTACAGTTACAAGCTAGTGATGATCATGAAACTAATTATAATGAATATGAGTGGGATTCACTATTAGAAGAGTCTTGTCATGATAAAGACATTGATTTGGTACACAAGTATGCACCCCTACTTGAGGAGGGACAAGGTTTAGGTTCTAGACTGCTCGAATTATGATTGCAACACATTAATGATTCCAATGAAGACGATTTGACTCAGAGTGAAACAAATAATTCAAAGGAAAGTTACCATATAGACCTTGATTTTTCTATTGGAAAAATAAAAGATACTACCATCAAGACTCTTACCATCTCTGACCTTAAACAACCTAGTGACTTCTTACCCCTAGTACATCCTGAACTCATAGACTGGGACCAAATTGAGCCATTTGATATCCCTACATTTTCAAATGATGGTGCCATCATCAACTTCCTATGTCCCAACAATCGTAAAATAGATTCTAGTATTGAACATTGTAATGAAGCTTTTGAATAGGAGAGTATCAAATCTTTCAACTATAAAATTAATAGTACAGGAAATAGATCTGATGGTGAAAACCATTCAATGGCAATCAGATCTAGAAGAAGTAAAAACAAAGAATGCATCCAACGATGAAAACCTCTCTGAGGTGTCCAAGGATGGAAGGTTTGATACTATCCTAGAGAAATTTAAGGAAATATCAAATGTGTTGATTGAACCCACACAATCTATGAATATCAGCAGTGAAGAGACAATGAAGACTATCCATCTAGCGACATCTTTGACAGACCAAGAAAAACCAAGCTTCCTCAAAATTTTCATAGAAAAACAAGTCAAATTCGCTTGGTCATATGCCAACATACCATGGATTGATCCAGAGCTCATCATGCATCATCTCCCCTTACCACTAGGAGTAAAAACAGTCAAGCAGAAACTAAGGAAATTACATCCACATATTGGCCTATTGATAAAAGTAGAGTTGAAGAAGCTGTTAGGCGTAGGATTCATCAGACCCATTGACTATACCGAGTGGATCTCCAATATCATACCAATCTCAAAGTTTGATAAAAGCATTTGTATTTGCACAAATTTTTGAGACCTCAATAAGGCTTGTCCCAAAGATGATTTTCCTTTACCTAACATAGGCATCATAGCAGATTTAACGACAAGACATGGCATTTTGTCACTTATGGATGGTTTTTCCAGTTATAATCAACTCAAGATTACTCTAGAGGATTAGATAAGACAACCTTTACATTTCCATGGTGAAAATTCTATTGGAATGTCACGCCATTGAAATTGAAGAATGCAGGAGCTACTTATCAACATGCCATGACAACAATTTTTCATGATATGATGCATAATTTCATGGAAGACTACGTGGATGATTTATTGGCTAAATCATATACTAGAGAAGGACACTTAGATATCTTAGACAAAATATTCACAAGACTGGAGAAATTCAATGTATGACTAAATCCAAAAAAATGTGTGTTTGGGGTGACTTCACCCAAACTCCTTCGATACATAGTTTTAGAAAAGGGCATTGAGGTAGACCCGAAAAAAGTTAAAGCTATCATGGAAATTCCATCAACCAAAAAAATCAATTAGCTATGATCTCTACAAGGAAGGTTCCAATCAATCTGAAGATTTATTTCACAACTGGCCGACAAGACCCATCCTTTTACTCACTTGCTACACAAAAATGTTTCTTTCTAATGGGATGAGAAATGTGAAGGAGCCTTCAACCAATTGAAATAATACCTAATGAGTCCACCTATCTTAGTACCAACAGCTGAAGGAAAACCACTCTTGTTATACATTGCAACAACTACTCGGGTGCTGCCACAATAATGGGTTACACTTTTTGGGACATCCTTTTTTTTTCCTAAAATCACATATTTCTAGAAAATACAATTATTTAAGACTTTAAAGGTTCGATTTAAATGATTTTAATTAAACAAGGATTGATCAAACCCCCTTGGATAGAACCTTGTTAGATTTAAACCATATTTATAATCGAGTCTCCTCTACACCTATCAAAATGTTGATAAAAACCACTTTTGATTTACCTTTAAGGTGATCAAATAAATTCATTAAAATTTATATTTTGGGTATGTGCAGGATCATCATGGAAAAAACAGGTCTTTAAGTGGCAAAAAATTCAAAAAAAATAGAGTTAGGAAATTTGATGTAAAAATTTGAATAAGTTATCTATATTATTTCAAAAATATGTAAGAATAGAATATGTAGAAAATTGAATGTAATTTCTAAACTACTAGGTTTGTTTTAAGAAAAAAAATCTTGGTGAAAATTTTCAATTTCAATCGCGATGAGTACAAATTCGGGGAAAAAATAGTATGTCTAATGGACCACCTTAGCCACAATCAGTGATAATATTTTTAGAAGATTTTAGATATATAATTAGAGGACTCATGTCTCGATGTAATGCATATTTTTTGTAACTTTTTTTCCAATTAAATAATTAATTATGATTTTTTATTACAACTTTTAAAAATATGAAAATTCTTATGTCTGAGCACCTTAACTTGGTCAAAACTTAATGAAATTTATTTTTTCTTTTTGTAATCCTATAGTATGTGAAGCATATAATCACGCATGTTTTGGATTTAAAAAATGTGATACCGTTTGAAAAGCTATAGATGTTTTTCAATCAACCTATCAATCCAAACATTAGTCATAATTGAAATAGAAAATGAATAATAATTACTATTAAATTCAAAGTAAAGCATAATTTATATTGGTGGAAAGCTAAGAATATCAACTTTAAAAACCCTTTTTGTTTTATTAATTTTGGGTAAAAAAAAAGTCATCAACCAAATACCCATCATGATCCTACACATACCCTTTCGTAAGCATGTAGCCCTTATTATAAGCTTCCCAAAAAGTACAATTTTAAATATGTTTAATTTGATTACTATACTTTTTTTTAATTTCTTGTAAATTTAGGATTTTCAATGAACATCAAGTTCTTTGTTTCACACATATGAAAAAATAGAAAAATAGAGAAATTTTTTTCTAAAAAATACATGTGCACTAGGTATTGATGTACTTATTCCAACAAAAAAAGAATAAGTTAATTCAAATGAATAAAAAAAAGTTATGCAGGCCGAAGTACACCTCTGTCCAGATTATAATTACTCTCACTTGGAAAATTAATTAAAAAAAAATTATGTAACAAAAAATTATGAAAGAATATCCATGCACTAGATATTGGTGTGAAAATTTTATATTTAAAAAATTAGAATTGTATCCTATATATAAAAAAAGTTATGCGGTCAGAAGTAAACATCACTTTTTTAAAATGGTTATTTGTAGAAAAAAATAAGTTATTAAAAATTACATAAAATGATTCACAATTTTTAAAAAAAAAATATAATTAGAATCTACACAAAAGATCTAACAAATAACTAGTTTGATATATCTTCAAATTCTTAATGGTTTAGCTACTATAGGTGTAAAAAAGTAAATATCTGGTGAAAACTCCTGATTTTAATGTCATGTTTGGCCAAAAACTATAACCCATTATTGTGGGATCACCAAGGTATCATTGGGAGCCCTATTAGCACAAGAGGATTCAGTAGGAAAAGAGAGGGAAATTTACTACATCAGTAGGACACTAAATGGCTATGAGATCAATTATACATCCATTGAAAAGGCTCGCTTGGTAGTAGTGTTCACCACCCAACAACTATGACACTACATGCTAGCTCACACTATCAAGTTAATAGCCAAAATAGATCCACTAAAATACCTCATCAACAAAACTAACCTAACTAGAAGATTGGCTAAGTGGGTTATAATACTCAATGAATTTGACATCCAATATGTGGATAGGAAAGCAATAAAAGGACAAGTGATCACTAACTAGTTAGCTGAAGCACCTCTACCAGATGATCATCCTTTGCACATTGAATTTCTAAATGTTGATGTTCTTATCTTGGCTAAAAAATGGTGGAAATTATACTTTGATGGATCACACATTCAACATGGATCAGGGGTTGGAATCCTATTTGTCACTCCACAAGGACATACCATACCAAAATCATACAGATTGATGTTCCCTTGTACCAATAGCATGGAAGAGTATGAAGCATTACATCAGCATTAAAATAGCTATAGAATGGAAAATTCAAGAATTGCAAGTATATGGAGATTCTCAGTTGGTCATTAACCATATCAATGATGATTATCAAACAAAGGAGGACAAACTGATGCCCTACAAAAGAATTACTGTTGATTTTAAGTTCTAAATATTTTATGGATATCAAATTTCAATAGATTTCAAGAGTGGAAAATAAAGTCGTTGACGCCATGGCCACTATTGCTTCCTTGTTACAAATTCTAGAGAAGAGATGTTGTTACGAGTTCTTAGTGGAACAACTATTTTTCCCTGCTTATGATGATACCGAGTCCCAAGTTATATGTCACCTAGCATATACCAATGCCTAAATCTATGGTGAAATTTATACCTACCTAAAAGATAACACCCTTCCACCTGACCTGTCTAGAAATCAAAAAAGAAATTTCATTCACCGAGTTGTCTAACATACTCTTATTGTAGATGTATTATACTGATGAGGTCTTGATGGAACTCTCCTTCGATGTCTGGAACGCAATGAGTCTGAAATGGCTTTACGGGAAGTTCATGAGGGTGTTTGTGGAACTCATTCAAGTGGTTTAACCTTAGCTAAGAAACTCCTTCGTTTAGGATATGACTAGCCAAATATGGAGAAGGAGTCTTTCTAGTTCATCAAGAAATGTCAAAAGTGTCAAATTCATGGCAACCTCATCCACACACCGGCACAAGAACTTCAACCTTTTGCATCAACATGGCCCTTTTTTCAGTGGGGACTAGATCTTGTTGGTAAAATCCATCCATCTTCATCCAATGGACACATGTTTATCATCATAGCTACATAATACTTCATGAAGTGGATTGAAGTTGTTCCCCTAATCACCATAATAGGAAATAAAATTTCATCATTCATCCTCAATTACATCATCTGTTGGTACGAAATCCCTCAATCCATTTTCATTGACAATGGAAGATTATTCAAAAATCAAGACATGCAAGAATTATGTGAGAATTTCAACATTCAACATCGCTTCTCTACACCATACTATCCTTAGGGAAATGGTCAAGCAGAGGCTTCCAACAAAACCATTATGAAAATATTGAAGAAAATAGTCAATGACGTTGGACGTGATTGGGACATCCAATTAAACCCTTCTCTATGTGTGTATCGCACTAGTATTTGGACACCAACCGAAGCCAGACCATATGTTCTGGGTATGGATATGAGGCCATTGTACCCATTGAAGTTGAATTACCATCACTCTAGGTTTCATTGAAGGGTATCATATCTAATGAGGATTATTGGGTATCTAGATTGTAGGAGCTGGAACTATTAGATGAATGATGCCAACATGCAATGAACTATCTAAGATCCTACCAGCAACGAATGTCCAGAAGTTACAATCATAAAGTCAAACCTAGAACATTTTATGCTAGTGACCTGGTATTGAAGGAAAACCCACACAACCAATAGGATAGGGAGAAGAAAGGAAAGTTTGAGCTGAATTGGTTGGGCCCCTTTGTCATTGTGTCAATCTATGGATTAGGAGCATACAATCTATCCACGCCAGAAGGAGGCCTACTGGAAGAGCCCATGAATAGTCTCCATCTAAAGAAATTCTACACATGATTCATCTGCTACATCGGTAAAAGTCTTAAAAAAATACAAACAAATCAATAAAAAGAAAAATATAAAAAGTCAAAAAAGGAAAAAATAGAAAAAAATCATAAAATCTAAAAAAAGTACAATAAAAGAAAGTAGAGAAAACCTAGCAATAGGTGTTATTTGTCATAGGCTAACCTCTTCCTCTATTGGAACATCTATCGACCACATTGGTTCTTTGCTATCACTATCCACATCCTTCATTTGAGCGTTATGTACATATTGTGTTGTGTCGATCATGTCTCACTTTGGCTTGTCGATCATTGTACATATCCATTATCCATAATAAAATTGGTTTGCTTCCACTAGGGGAAAAATCCTTAACTCACTAGGGGAAATCCATCTTTGAGCTTAAAATGACAGACAAACAATAGTATGACAACATGGTAAAAACACAACAATCAAGTAGGCTATAACTTTGAATATCAATCAGACTCACCAAAAACAATCATCTGAACTAATAACAACAAGATCAATCAAAAACAAATTTCATTTTGTGATGATACTATGAATCATAGTTTTATCACTTTAACACAAATTTTCAAACTATTTTCATTATAATTGTTGTTATCATTTCTCAGGAGCAACTCAATGATGTCAAGAACTAGAGAAGCTATGATCAAGAATGATATTATTCTTTGTTTTCTATTTGTGAGTTGATCATTAATACTATGTGAAACATTGTGGGACAGGCTCTACAAAGTATCACTAATAACATTCTAGATTCGCATAGGAAAATGGTTAAATCTTGTCTACTTACGCAAGAAATGCTCAGGTCATCTCGGTCCAATTATACCTAGATGCGTGTGTTAACTTGCACTACCAAACATCATGAAAGTAGTACTCAGGTCATCATGGTCTAATTATACCATTTATGTTTGTAATCACTTTCAACATTTTAAAGGCTCATTGATGATACCAAGCACAATAAATTAGTTATTGGGACGATAGCATTGCATTATTAGGTTTGCATGTTTAGGTTGCATTCATACTAGGTGCTACTATGGTATTTATATATTTCTCCAAGGCTAATACAATATTATAAGTGATGCTATTTCTATCATTAATGGATGGAGTACATTTGACATTACCAAAAAGATCATTCACATTTTAGAGGTATAAGAATTAGGACATTATTCATACATTATCATATCATTTTAGCATTCATTTTCATTAGGTCATACATTTACATTACGAAAATTTAAAAATAAAGCATTATCATATCATTTTAGCATTCATTTTCATTAGGTCATATATTTGCATTACAAAAATCCAAAAACAAACCATTATCATATCATTTTAGCATTCATTTTCATTATGTCATATATTTGCATTACAAAAATCCAAAAACAAAGCATTATCATCTCATTTCAGCATTCATTTTCATTAGATCATACATTTGCAATACGGAAATAAAAAAAACAAAGCATTATCATATCATTTTAGCATTCATTTTCATTAACTCATATATTTTAATTATGAAAATCTAAACACAGAGCATTGATCATATCATTTTCATCCATATACATTTAGTCATACATGTGCATCACCAAAACATCCACAATGAAACATATAAATTTCCATTCATCCATCTCATACATCTATTTCATTTATTGCATCATACATATTTGCATCAGAAAAGAATAAAAACATATAATTTAGCACATTCCTTTCACATAAATTAGATTCATCACATAGGGCATGTAGACATCATTCATAAAAAGCATCATAGGATCATAACACATGTTGCATCCATGACATATCATATCACCATCATATAAAACATCACATAACATACACAATAGGAAATTAAATGCATCCATCATGATCCACACATAAGCACATAAGTCAATCATCATCATCACTACATATATATCTCCAAATAATGTCAAGTGTACAAGGATATCGGAATATGAAGAGACACATCATCAAAAATGGAAGTAACTCATCAAGTATCAATGTATACATGTCCAAATGGGAAAAAAAAACATCAAGTGCCAGGACTATGTAGTGCTCCCCCCAGACAGTGTTAGCATCCCTTAACTGATACCTCCCCATGCACCCGATGGACCTACACCAAGACCTCTCTAATCTCCAGGAAACGGTTGTGTAATTCCCACAATAACTATCTGAGACTGTGACCTGCTAGACCAAGACTGAGCAAAGCTCTCCTGCTGCTCTGGAGGGACCAAGTCATGATACCGACCTTTGTAAAACTTGGCCTCTTGAGAAATTCAATGTATCTCCCTGAAATAATTTGTAGTCCTAGTAGCCGTTGTAGCCTGCTGTAGTCTCTCGGCGATAGCCTCAACCTACTCCACTTGCAGTCTTAGTGCATCTCTCTCTACAGTGAACACAGTAACCTGACCCTGCACCTATCCCTAGGCCTATACCTATCCAAGTTGGTCCTACATCTAAAGCACCTACTACCTAGAAGCATCCCTCTCAGCCATCAAAGTATGTATCTACCCCTAGGCCTATGAGAGTTGTGCACGTACCTGTGTTAGCACCTATTTTTGCCCCTGTAAATGCCCTTGAACCTGTGTCAACTAGCCCCAAACTATCTAGACCTGAGCATGTAATCGCATAATATGTGACTGGTACTACTGAGAAGGAAACTCTATCTATACCCACTATTGAGTTGTTTCCACTAAAGATCGCCTTCTATGAGGCACTCAAACATCTAGTATTCGATGGGCACCTCGTCCTCTACCACCATCTCCTCCATCATCACCACCATGATCCCCACCATCTCCCTCCTCCTCATCTCCACACCTATACCCCTCCTCCATCTGGGTGGTTTGTCCTCATCATCCTCTAGTGTTGGCACTAGCTCATTAGGATCAAGATCCTTGGAAATGGATTCCCACTAAAATACTAAGTACTCCTTGGTCATATATCCCTCCAAAATCTTTGGATGGTAGTCCCAAATCACCGGTTGTAGTCTATGATACTCATTGCATGTAGCATGATAGGATAAAGTGGGCCCCCACTCATTCACATCTTGTTGTCTCCACGCATACATGGCTAATCCCTAAGGTGTCCCTTGAACTCTACCATACTGTCTGAGCAATCTCATCAATAAGAATCTCTCAATAATAAAGTGTGTCCATCTAGTGAGGTACCTGGCTATAATAACATATGGCATCTCCAAGTGATCCTTGGCCCACTACTCATAATATACATATGGTCATTATGTAACAGAATCCAAGTCATCCAATACCCATCTCCAATACTCTAATTTTCCCCACTTATGTTAGACAACTGGGCCTACATAACCATAGACATAGGGTCTTGCAAATGGTCATAATATGTCTGTCTCTAGATGTGTCACCGTTATATGCTCCCAAGCCCACATTTGTAACAGGGTCACACCAGTGGATAGACTAGCCCCTTTGAGGTAAAGTACTTGGTGCAAATCATGATATAACTATGCAAGCATGCATGAACCCGAAGTGAAATGGGTCCCAAACTGATCATTTTCTCTAGAGTCCGACCCCAACCAACGGAAAATCTATTTTCCCTCTTTTCCAAACATAAGAAGCCACTGAAATATTCCACAAGAAAGGAAGGAAAAAGGGGCATACCTCTCAAACATCTCTTGCCAAGGCATCTCATACCTAGCAATATGGTCATCATGGAATATATGATGTAAGGCATCTGTACCTCCTTGCTCAGTGTGGTCATATGTAGCGATGTCACCCATCAAGGGAATCCACAAAATCCTATAGACATCCTCTAGAATCACAGTCATCTCTCTAGTGGCCAGATGAAAAGTGTTGTAGTTGCTATGCCACCTCTTTGCCAGCGTAGTCAACAATCCCTAATTAATCCTAATCCGGGCCATGTCAATCAGTGAAGATAATCTACATCGCTCAATCATATCCCTATCAGCCTGTAATAGATGTGGGATCATTTCCCAAGTCCATTGGAGTTGCTCTTAGGACTAAATATTATCTAAATTTGTCTCCTATCATTATCAAACACCATAATTAGCACATCAATCAATCGATCAAATCAGCAAAACAATCAAATTTCAAGCAATCAATCATTCTATCAGTTCTAGTGAGATTTTTGTCAAATCTCACAAACATCTTATTTTGGTCCTCGCCTATCATTAGGTCAAAACAACATCATCATTATTGCATCTTTCCTATCATGAGATCAATAAATCATCTAATCTATCATCAATAAAAAATAATTGGTTGATGCAATTAAACACCATCAAATTCAAGGAGAAAAACAAAAAAATACTCAATTTTGTCCTAGATGTTCCATAACAATGCTTCATTGCACCAAAAGGTAGATGTGCCACCAAATTGGGTCAATGCACAATTTCTCTCAATGCACTAGAGAATTGCTTGGATGCTCAATGGAATATCTCCAATGTGCCATCATATCTAATGCACCATTACTTTGGGTGGATGCGCCATTTTTAGTAGACGCACGACCTAATATTCTGATGCACCATTACAGGTCGTCTATGCACCAAAACAATGATGTGCTATTATAGTCTATGGATGCGCCCCTAAATCTAGTCAATGCACTAAAAATCTAGGTGGATGCACTAAAAAATCTAGCCTATGCATGGAAAGAATTAAAAAAAATTCCAAATAAAAAATGTAGGAAAAATGATTCATAATTCGTAAGAAAAGTTTTTAAAATTCATACTAGAGGTCTGTATCTCACTGGTCGGTTGTGGCGCTGCATCCATTTGAATTGATGAGTCTTGTAGGGGATAACCATCTACTCAAATTCTCAAGATTGCTCTCTCACTCTCCAATTTTCAAAATCACCAATGCACAAATGAATCCTCTTTTCACTTTTTACCTCTTAATAAGGGTAATTAAAAGTGTGATTTTGATGGGATATTTTAATTTTTTTTTAAAGATCAATTAATTGGGGCAGCTCAATTCTTTCATATCAGGAGATAAATCTTTGGAATATCATCAAATCAAAATTTCATCATCGATATCATCACAAATCAATAGAAATTTTGAAATATCATCAAAAGAATATTTTAATCATAAAAAATACAATCTTTTAATTATCAAAAATTCCTCAATTTATCTCCCGAGGGGGCATACATTCATTATCTTTTGAAATCGCCATCTGGGGCATCATTGAAATTTTAATAGCATTGGTAAATTTTTCTTTGAAGTAATGCATAAACACATCACTTCAAAGAGGGAAAAAATGTATACATCTAAAATTAGTCTGGAGAAAATTAATTAAATATTGATTATTTAATTAATACAAATCTTTATTTCTTCTATTGTATAAATAAATTTGCAAAGTTTATTTATATAGTTTGTATTTCTTAATTCCTCTTATCTAAACCACTTTCTTCATGAATTAATTAAATAAACAAATTTAACTAATTCATTTTATTTAATTAATTCTCTTTCATTAAATTTGAATTATTACATCAAATTTTGTCACATTTCTCCATATTCTTCTAACCTCTTTCCACATCATCTTCCATCTCACCATGTGTCACCTAAAAATAATTATTCTTAATTTCTAAAATGTGTATTTACCCTCAACAATCTCAACAAACTCAGGGACACATGGCCTCTCCTTTCCATTTATTCCTTTCTAAACTTGGCAAGATTGTTCTATTAAAGGGTACAACTTCCTTAATTCTCTCTAACCTCCTCATTTCTCATTGTTGATCTCTCTAGACTTGATCCTGATTGTCCATTTCTGCCAACTCACCTGATGCCTTGGTGAAATCTATAAATAGAAGCTCATTTACAGCTTTTCATAAGAGAGCATTGCATACAATTTCTCTACAAAATTTATCTTAGCATTTGAGAGCTTAGTTTACATTATAGATAGCATTTAGAATAGTTTAGCAAGTAAATTAGAATCATGGCTTCTTTGTTAGATGTTTCTTAGTTTATTTAGAACATTTAGGATCATTTCATAGAATTTCCATTAGTTTAATTCAACATTGCATCATTTCATTAACATTCTATATTCAACAAGTTTACCATGCAACATATCATTTAATCCATTTTCCAACAAATTCATCAAATCATGTAGGTGTAGATATACTTTATGCATTCTAATTTAATGGCTACTCATTTCTTAAGTGTCATCCCAGTAATTTAGTGCATAATTAAGATCTAAGAGCACTAATACAGGATCCTTAAGAATAGAGGAGGATGGAATGTCTTTAAGGAATCATTTTATCAAATTGTGTTGATAATTTAGATTTCCTTAATATAATACATTGCATCTGTTGTGTGTTATTGATTATTCTAATTCACATATTTTCTTACAAACATTACCTACAATATTTTTGTATAGCTAACTTGTGAGACAAATGCGAGCCTTCTTGAACAGGCTAAGAATATTGGAAAACTAATTTTAGAGAGCCCCTGTGCTCGTTCTTGATGAAGGCCATCAAGCACGAAATAGCCAATCAAAGATATGAAATTCATGCAAAAAGTTTAATTCAAAACTGTGCATTATACTCTTAGGAACTATTTTCTAGAATAACTTTAAAGAGGTTTTCAACAAATTGTATCTAGTTAGGTTGAATTTTTTGAATTGTTGCTTGGGTAAAAACTCAAAGCTATCCTGGATACCTGGTTTAAAGTTATGGCTAACAACAGGTTCTATAGGTTAAGGAATTTCTTCATGGGTAAAATTTTAATAAAATTAAAAATGGAAAGAGAGTGTTGACCATAGGTTTACTTAAAATTGGACTTGATTAAAGAAAATTGTGTGGCTAAGAATTCTATTAATGAAATCTTAGCTTCTTATGACATTTTGAACTTAAGGAAATTATATTTGGGTCATTTGATTGGATCTATTCATCCTAGATCTAGTATCAAATCTTCTAATGAGGCTAGTAGACTAGGTAAATGGTCCCCTCCTCAATTGGGTTTTTACAATTAACATAAGTGGTTCTACTCATGGCGATCTAAGTGTAGAGGGTATTGGTGAAGTTGTTTGGTATAATACTGGTTTGGTTCACTTATTGTTCTCTTATTCTATGGGTTTTGGAACTAAAGAGTATATGGAGGGTAAATCTATCCTTGTGGTGATAGAGAAGACATGTGGGCTAGGATGAAAGAAGATATTTTATGAAATAATTTCCATTATTATTTGTTCCTCTTCTATTTAATAGGACATTTTATAAGTCTTCATAGAGATTTACTTCTTTTGTTAAATATATACTTTTTTGTTTCATGAAAATTTTATTACATATTTTTTATTCATATTCCTAGAAAACTAAATGTTATCATGGGTTGTTTTTCCAAATGGGTGTCTAATGCCAATTGCATTTGGAATTTTAGGGATTAGAACTACTTTTGTTTTGACTCATCTTCATAGTTTCTTAAAGTCCTTCATAGTGATTTGGTTCAATCATTCAAGTAATTTTTACTAGTATTTTGTTTGGTTGGTTTCATGGATTCCTTTGATTCCTAGATGAAGCAAGTTTCTAGTAAAATGCTTCATGTTTCTATCCTTTTGATTTTAGTGATAGCTATTACTATTTGGAAATATTTCTATAATTTTCTAAAATTATTAATTAATATATTTATCCTCATTTGGAAAGAAAATTGTGATATAATCCATTTTGTAGAATATAGAATAGCAAGATGGTACAAAAGAATATTCTTATTTACAAAATATTATTATTGATCACATATATAAAATAAGGATTTATTCTATTAGTATGTTGTATCGTAGATGCTTGAGCTCTTATTCTATCTTTGAAGATATTTTATTAAATAGTTTAAATAATGGGAAAAGATGACTACCCATATTAATTAACATAAAATTACCAAGTTTATTATACAAATAGAACCACTTTACATATTCATTACATACCATTGTATATTAGAAAGGTCTTCTCTATTCTCTACATACAACACCATGTTGAATTCCTAACTCTTAAATGCAATCAAAATTAGAAAGATGATCTACAAACCATTACAAACACCCACCATCTACAATATCTTTAAAACTATAAATATAAAGAACCTTGAAGGAGAAAATATAAACCTCAACTTTATTATTTTATGAATGTTAAAGTTTATATTTGAATAAAAGTAAGAGAAAAATAAAAATAGAAAACAACTAAAAGATAGTTTACAATAGCATCAAGACTACTCAACTATTTTAAACTTTTTTATACTTCTATGGGAGAGGGGCTCATAGCGGAGCGGCCTTCAATAGTGGGGATAGAAGTAGTTCTCACTCACTCTCATAGTGGAGCATCTCAATATCCAATTGCAAAACACTTTTTATCCATAAAGTACACAAACTGAAAAATCATGTGATGCCACATTGGCACACCAATAAAACATGAATTAGTGCACAACTATCGGTCTCACTTTTTTTTTTAGCCTTTTTTAATCCCTTAACAAAAAGCATGCTAATGTGGCATCATATTTGATGATGTGACTCTAAAATTAATTTTTTTAAACAAGTTGCCAAATAAAATGTTGTACAAAATTGGCACTAATTTGAAATTCCATGTAGAATTTTGAGAAACATGAAGTTAGGGTGATCCACTATAGGTCCCTCTCCCCTACCACTGTCCATTTCAAATTTTGGAGCTCAATTCTTAGCTGTCAACATATGTGAGATGTTTTAGGAAAGAAAAAAGCTATATATACAATAAAAATGTACTAGATTTGACTCATCATATATTTGACAAGGATAGTACATGGCTTAGTTTGAAAAATTGTTTTAAGTGAAAAATATATTTCTTAATTAATTTCATGTTCAATATTTGGTGATATTTTAAAGTGTTTATACAATTATAAATGGTCTAATTTTTATAGTTTAGGTTTGTATATTTAGTCTTATGCATGTTATTTATCTTTACATTTATATATACACAATTCAAATTCAATTTATTTATATTTTTTATTTAAATTACTCATCCAATTCATAATAATATTTAATTATATTAGACATAGATCCAATTTGGTTGTTTGATCAAGTAATGTCTATTTGTAAATTTTCCTTGCAATCAAAATCTTGATTTTTATAATTGCACAATCAAAATCAAATATTTGATCAACTAATCCTATCAGGCACTTTGTTCCTTGACTAACTTGTACAATTTTTTAAAAATTTGTGTTATGTTTGTTTATAAATTTGTACTTTTGTTTCATAATTGTCATATTGTTGAATATTATCAATGGATCACAAAACCATTCATTTTCATCCAAAATAAAATCAAGGAGTGAATTTAGTATATTTGATTTTACTCATCCTTGTCCATATGAATCATAAAGTAATCATTCTAGAATTTAAATGTTTCAAACTTGTTGTCTATCTAGTTATTTTTAAAATCCATTAACCTAATAGAAAAACATTAAGAGTGTGATATAGAATATCATTATCTAGTAATTATTATTATTAAAGAGTCATCAACCCTAAAAATTCTATATACTTAATTATTATACATATTGATTGTAAATGCACTCATAAGCAATGAGGAATTCATGACTAGATATAATTATTTTTTATTAGTGTACAATAATTAATTATATATTGATAGGAGGTTACTATTTATTATATTAGCATGTTGGAGGTTATGGAGAATATAGGCATCCAACTTCTTAGAGTTTTTTATGACACCTTGTATATGAACATGGAATCTACACCTTGGGAATAAAGACAAAATAGGTGCCCATTTTGAGAAGCTATAAGTTGGTTACAACCTATCATGGGATTTGGTAAGCATGCTTGGTTATTTCAAAGGCAGGGGCATTTATATTTTCAATCATTTTGAACACCCTTATTTTATTTTATTTTGTTAGAAAATGATATATAATAGGTTCTTGGGGAGGTAGTAATTGATTTTATATTTGTTGTAAAATTGAAGACTTGAGAGGAGATAGGAAGTGATTGTATTACAATTCTATTTTGAAGACAATACAAACTTTACCTCTCTTCTTGATGAATTTTTTTGTTTGAAATATTTATTTCCACATAAATATGGTGTTATATGTTTATATATTATATTCTCTATTTTCCTCTTGTTGTTAATTTTACATCATAAACAATCTCCATTAAGCTATCTACTATTTAATTTTAGATTTGTAGTTGAAATATACATTTTTATTTGTAGTTATTTACCTTCATTTTGAACATTAGTCTACTTTTGAAAGAATTGACAAGGAAAGTATTTATAAAGTATTGTTTGAACTCATGCATATAGAGTGAGTTCATAGCTATAACTCAAATCAAGAACTACACATGAAGGATACATAAATATTTTATGTTGGATCTATATATACAACTATTTAGATAATTTCTATATTCTAACGTATATAGTTCTTATTGCCATTTATAAATAACAATCATTCTTCCATTACAAATCTAAATAATCTCTCTTCATTTATCATTATTTGTATCATAACTGTGTCTAATATTGTCTAATCTAATCCATTCCAATCCATATAATTATCTCACCATATTTAATCTTTAATTTATTTTACTTTATTATATTTATTTATCTAATTAACTTAAGGAATGCCTATTTTTATTTTTGATTTGTTTGGTTAATAACGACTTTAAAGCTACATTTGATTAAAATTTTAAATTATAATAATTTTAGATTTATAATTAAAAATCAAAAGAATAAATTAAATATTTATGTTTTAAATCTATGTATATAGAACTCTACATGGAATGTAAAAGGTATTATTTAAATGGTTTGATTTATAAGTTAAACTTTTTAAACATGTTTTTAAAAAAATCTCCCTAATCAAGTAATTAGATTCAATAACATACATGTTTGAAGATCCCATTCTAATGGTACTACCATGCTTGATTATATATTCATAACTATTACTTATTTAACTAATCTAACCTTGTAAATTGTTTATTTCTTATGGACTTAGTATATCTTATACAATGCCCATAACTTAAACATATAAAAATTCAAATAAACCCCAAATTTATTTTTTAATGAAATAGTCGTTACCTCATTATTGGAGAACACATATGTGCATGTGATGACATAAAATTAACATGCAAAATTATACACATCAACAATGTGTGATGGGAAAGCCATGGGAAACAATTATCTACATAGTGCAAGAGGTTCAATGCCATGATGACGGATGTCTTAAAGAGACGAGTTTGCAAACAACCTAAGAAAAGTAAACCATTGGAAATATTTCTAAAAAATTAGTGGTAGAATCTAACATGATTTATATTATTATTAAATATAATAATAGTTATGAAGCACCCTTTGTTTAAGGGATAAATATTAAAAATTTATATAATACTAAAATATACTAGCTCATATTACGATTATATTTGGAATGAACAACCAAATGAATTAATAATACTAAATGGAAAATAAAAGATAATATGAGAGATATTTTTTTTCACCCATAACATCACAGAGTTAAATATAATATTAAATTGCTTGTTACCTTATGAATAAAATATAAATTCAGAGGATTAAAATTGGCTATGAAATAAATATAAGTTATGTCTAAGTATTTTATAACTTCACTTAAAAATAGAATAAAAAGTTAGAAATTAAGTCATAGGGTCTTAAGTCACGTGGCCCTACTATGAATCAATTTTAAAATTGAGTTTAAGTAATTCAAATACAGTTTTTAGTTGGTTAGGATTTTCTAATAGATGAACATTTAATCTCATTTGTTGAGTAAAATTTACACCCATACATAGATCTATGGAAATTCAAATAGAAGGAGAAGAAAAGAAGGG
>VDFB02226152.1:0-19708 GCA_007258455.2 Sequoia sempervirens | reverse complement strand
GTTGAACTTCTTATCGAGAGAGAAAATCTCAGCTTTCTTGGCGTTTGTGTTCAAAAACCTTGTGCTCTAAGCTGATCCAAAAGATGGCACTTGATTTTAGTTTATAACAAACACCATCAGCAGAGGGCTTCCCTCCTAATTTGAAGAACAATTTACGTGTTTAGCTGTCCGTTTTCAAATGCGCATTCCAGAGGTGCGAATTTAAACGCCAACAGTTTTCTGGCACCCACCGTGGGGCACGAGGCTTTAAACAACAAAGAAAGCTTAGGCTTTATGTCACGGGTATGACCATCTGGCGTCCTACTGCTCCAGTTCAACAACCTGATCTTACACCTCCAGTTATCCAGCCAAGTTTCCAGATAATTGAAGGAGAGCAAGTGGACATTATCAGCAGCCTGAGAAGTTTCATCTTTGAGAAGGAGACCCATGCTCAGTGGAGAAACGTTGCTGCTATTTTAGACAAAGAGGAAGAGAAAGCCGATATTGCAGCCGAGAGACCTGTCTTGCCACCACCCGCGTGGGACTAGACAATCCTGGCTTACATAGTCTATACAAGGAGGAGAACAAGAACAAATCCGCTTTTCCAAGAAGATACTTTCCTTCCACATACGCATCATACAGAAGTTGGAGAATCATCCGACACAGTACCTGAATCCGACACAGTTCCTGAGTTCAACACCGTACCTGTGTTCGAAGAAGAAGAGTTTGAAGCAATGGGTGATAACCGCAACAACGATGACAACAACAATCGCAATCGGAGAAGAGGTCCCCCACTGCCTTGGGGTGACAATATTGGACCTTTGGCCTTAGGGGCAAATCACGAATTACCTAAGGGTTCAAGAAAGCACTTTCCACGTTTCCAAGGTGATGGAAGTCAACATCCTGATGATCATCTTTCAGCCTTTTCAACGGCTTGCGCTGTTTTGCATGTAGGTCATGAAGATGTTGCTATTCGTCTCTTTGTTGAGACACTCGCGGGAGCTGCTGCCGAATGGTTCAATCATTTGGGGCCCGGTTGCATAACCAACTGGAATACTATGACTGAAAAGTTTCTCGCGAGGTTCAAACCAGCTGAAGATAGCCACCAGTTGTTTGCTCGACTTTCCAATTCAAAGAAGGAGGACAATGAACCAATGAGAGAGTTCGTAGCAAGGTTTAACCGCCTGGTTACTCGTCTTTCATATACACTCAATCCATCGCCTGAGATCCTGTTAAGCAGTTTCATCAATGCACTTCCATCAGAGATAGCCTTTATCATAAGATCGGCGCATGAGACGGAACTGGGAGAAGCACAACAAGGTGCAATAGAAATTGAAGACAACATGATCACTTCAGGAAAGATCAGAGGAGATGCTATTAGACCTTTGGTTCAAAGTTCTGCTGATCCATTACTTCAAAGGGTTGCAAATGAAGTAACTATTCTCAAGAGGCAATTGCCACTTCAGCCGACGCCTCTTGCTCAAGTTGCACCACCACCTGCCTTGCCCGCACCACAGCAGCCTTATCAACCTCAGCAGCCATATCAGCCAAGGAGGAATAACTTTCAGCCTTACAACAATTACAAGCCATGAGGGCCACCTCCACCAAGGCAAGCGGCCGACAATACACAAAATGCTGTGTTTTGCTCTTTTCATGATTCCACTGAACATGCCGGCACATCTTGCCCTGAAAATGTCAGAATGAACGAGATAATGGGATATGCCGAAGCTGCACCTGCACCAAGTTTCGTTCCAACTCCAAGTTCGAATGTTGTCTTACCTCAATCGGACAACTTCGATGGCGACTCCGCAACGGGCTACTTTGAAAGTGAACCCGTTTTTGAAGAACAAGAAGAAGATATTTGTCAGTACTCTCTTGCAGTTAATCCTGAGAATCATACGACTCCTGTGTTCACCAGAGCTTAACATCTGAGAGCACACAAGGAAGAAGAAGAAGAGAGGTTGAAGATATCAAAAGAAAAAGAAAGAGAAGTAGCTTCTACTTCAAATATTAAGTCTTCTCAAGAGAACATGAAAGCAGTTGCTGAAGGTTCGTCCTCAGCAAATTTTGATATTGTAGATTCATTGATGAAGAACAAAGTACAGATTTCTCAGTTAGAGTATCTCCAAGATCATCCAGAGCAAGTGGACCGACTTCTCAAATTTGTGAAGAAAGGACCTACCAAGCAGCCCACATTGCTCGAATCATCCGTTCCGGCGGAAGACAAGCCTAAGCCCTTCTATATTTCTCTATATATAGGAGGTTACAAATTGAGCAATTGTATCATCGATTCCGGAGCTACCGACAACGTCATGCCTCTACAAGTGATGAATGCTCTAGGACTTTCGTGCACCAAGACAAAGGACAAATGCTACTCACTGGAGTCCAAGTCGGTGCCGTTGGTCGGTCAATTAAAAGATGCTCAAGTGAGGTTGGCGGCTTGTCCTGAAAAGAAAATCATGATGACCATCCTAGTAGCTGACATTCCAGCAAGCTATGGGATGCTATTAAGCAGAAGCTTTTGCAAGGACCTCGGTGGAGAGATTCAGATGGATTGGTCTTCTGCAAATATTTCGTTAAAGAAAGGAACTTTCAAGCTGGAACCAGAACCCAAATCTCGATTTGCGGTCGTGAAGTCTCAAGATCCTCAAGCTCAAGTTCTATATCAAGAAACGGGTCTTGGTACTTACGCCATGTTGTCAGAGGTTCCTGAAGAAAGTCAAGAGGTCGCATGCATCGTAGAGAAATCAGCAGATGATCCTAAGTTGTGGACTTTACAGTTCGATGGGAGTTGTTCCACTGCTGGTTCAGGAGCGGGAGTTGTGATAATTTCTCCTGAAGGACAATTATATCCTTTCGTATACCGCTTGCAATTTGAATGTACAAATAATACGGCGGAATATGAGGCGCTTTTACTAGGTCTCAGGAATGCAAAAGATATGGGTATCAAATACCTTAAGGTCGAAGGTGATGCGGAGCTTGTTGTAAAGCAAGTCAGAGATCAATTCAGAGTGCAAGCAGATCGTCTTCGACATTATAGAAATAGGGTGTGGAATGCAATAGATTGGTTCGAAGCATTTGATATCAAGTACATTCCACGTCTGGAAAATAGCAGAGCAGATGCCCTCGCGGTATCAGCTTCACTTTTCATGCCACATTCTGACTTTCGTCAGAATGCGTTTGCTATTGAATTAATATACAGGCCAGCTGTACCTGACAACTGTGATAATTGGCAAGTCTTTAACGATGATGAACACATTAAGGAGTTTCTTGTTATGGGAGATAATTTCAAGGAATTGTTCTTTGAAGGCAGTTCATCTACTCACAGAGAAGCAATAACAGAAGTTTTTGATACGCCAAAGATTGCTGAAGATAAAGAAGTTCCAGAAGAACCAGAATCCAGCATAATCCAGTTGAAAGGAAATAAAATTCCAGTTTTAGTTCACCTTGGAGAATATTTTGTGACAGTAGATACGTTCAGAAGCGAGAGAATTCAGAGCGAAACTACAAAACAACAGTCAATAATGAGTACAATTGAAGCCAAACTTAATTAATTTAGGTATTATCTTTTGACGGAGGAGGCGGAGGTTCATTTCTTTGTTCAACGCTTAATCTAAAGTGTCTTCGCACAGTCATATATGAAGTTTTAAAAGTTTTACACCAGAGAATTGTCTTACACAGTTCCTCTTCATTTCGAAAACAACCCTTGATTAAAAGCAAAGACATTACAATCCGCGGATTCAAGACACCATCTACGCGAAGATCCAGAAGATGGTGAATGCAAGGATCATCTTTCCAATCCATCATTCCACTTGGGTGTCGAATATAGTTCCTGTGCGCAAGAAGAACGGAGAAATCAGAATTTGCGTCGATTTCAGGAACCTGAATCAATCATCGCTTAAGGATAATTATCCTTTGCCGATCATGGAGCACACTTTACAGACGGTTACCGGTTCAGAGATGCTATCTTTATTGGACGGTTTTTCTGGTTATAATCAAATAGCGGTGGCTGAGGAAGATCAATTCAAGACGGCGTTCACAACCCCGTGGGGTACGTTTGCCTATGAAAGAATGCCCTTCGGCCTCATCAACGCCGGTGCTACATTTCAAAGAGCCATGGATTTGGCGTTTGGTGATTTGAAGAATAAAGTAATAGTTGTCTATCTTGACGACCTCACTGTTTTCTCAAAGACACGACAAGATCACTTTTCACATCTAGGGAAAGTCTTTGAGAGATGCAGATATCATAAAATATCCTTGAATCCCAAAAAGTCTATCTTCGCGGTGACGGAAGGCAAGTTGCTTGGCCACATCGTCTCCAAGGAGGGAACTCGAATTGACCCAAGCCGGGTTGAAGCTATTCGAAGTTTGTCTCTTCCAACAAGCAGAACAGGGGTACACTCTTTCTTTGGTAAGGTAAATTTCATACGAAGATTTGTACCAGATTTTTCTGAGTTGACTAAAGATATATCTGCTATGATGAAGAAGAAGACAGTTTTCAAGTGGACGGAAGGAAGAAGGCGTTCATGACAATAAAGAAACCATCGATCCAGGCTCCAGTGCTAATCAAATCGATTTTGAAAAGTTATCCTTGTTATGCATCGAATGTATAATGCTATTAAAATAAAAATTAATATTTGAATCTAATGGCTTTTCATGAGGCATAGTTTCAAGAATGACCAGGTCAGATACTCTCAGTTGAAAGAATACATGGGGCAATTCGGTACATAAAGAATTTCAGATTCTATATAATTTCACGTGTATATCCTGAGATCGATAAAGCGTGTTAACTCAGCGAGGAGATGGGCTCTTAAAGAGAAGCTGGATCGCTTGAAGGTTCAAAGTATGACTTGGAATCAAAAGCGGAATGCATCGATTCAGCGGAGAGGTCTTTGTCGGGTTTGATGGCGGAAAGATGGTGATAAGAAACTTCAAGCTAAAGGTATACCCAAGATTGAACCTGAAGTTAAAGAAGACCTTCCAATGGTCTTGCTGATCGAGTCTTCGGGAGAATGGTTTACTGAGATATGGTATTACCTAACATACGGTGATTGTCCAAATCACCTGAACAAGCAACAAAGGAGAACGCTTAAGCTAAAAGCGCAGAATTATATAATCATCAGCAATGTTTTGTACAAGCGGGGCCTTGACGGAACATTCTTGTTGTGTGTCACCAAAGATCAACAACGGCGCTTGCTGGAAGCTTTCCATAATCAAGCATGCGGTGGTCACTTTTCATCGAAGGTGACAGCTTTTAAAATCTTGCGGGCTCAGTTCTTTTGGCCGACTATGTTCCGCGATGCATACGAGTGGGTACATAAATGTCAGTTGTGTCAGCAGTTTGTTGGCAAAGCAAAGTTAGCAGCCGCTCCTCTCAGGCCAGTTGTTATAGATGCTCCATTTCAGCAATGGGGTCTAGATTTTATTGGTCCTATCAACCCACGTTCTAGCAAGGGGCATATTTATGTCCTTACAGCCACTGATTATTTCACTAAATGGGTTGAAGCCATTCCTACCAAGCGAGCTACGTCCGAGGTCGTGTGTGAATTCTTAAAGGAAAACATTGTCACACGCTTTGGAGTGCCTCGCAAAATTGTGACAGATAATGCAACATGTTTCTCGTCAGAGGAGCTAATGGAGTTCCGTTTTGATCACAGCATTACACTATCTCATTCATCAGATTATTACCCCCAGGGTAATGGACAAGCTGAATCATCAAACAAGAACATTGTCACAATCATTCGCAAGTTGGTTGATTCCAGTCAGCGAACTTGGCACAAGAAACTTTATGATGCTCTCTGGGCCGACAGAATTACTCCGAAGAGAGCCATTGGTACCTCACCCTTTGTACTCCTGTATGGTACAGAAGCAATGATACCCATCACATTGGAGTTGTCCGCCTTGCAGCTGGCGACCTCAGTAGAAGATGGAGAGTTCACAGATCCTGTTCAGAAACGTGTATTGTACCTGACTAAGCTTCAAGAAGAAAGGGAAGAGGTAGTAGATAGAATCACTCAGCACCAAGAGCGGGTGAAGAAAATTTTTGACAAGAAAGCTCGCCATCGAGATTTCGAGGTTGGAGATCAAGTCCTCTTATGGGATAAGAGACATGAGCCCAAGGGAATGCATGGGAAATTTGATTCCTTGTGGCTGGGACCTTTCACAATTCACGAGTTCGCCGGAGAGAACACTTATATTCTCTCGCGCTTGGATGGAAGTCTCCTCCCTCTACCACATAGCGGGCAGTATCTGAAGCACTTCGTCCCTCCGGGGGTGGAGTAAGTTCTCAAAACTCAATCTTTGTACATATTTTTCATTGCTTTCCGTGATGTGTTTCCCCTTTCCGTGATGTTTTCGTCATGTTGTTTTTCCCCTTTCCGTAACAGTCCTGTCGTGTTTTAGGTGATTAGGAGTCTTGTTTTAGGTGATTAATAGGGAAGTCCAACTATTAGGTGATTTTTAGGAAGTCCGGTAATAGGTGATTAAGGAATGTCCTGCAAATTAGGTGATTAGGAAATGATGCTGACTCCGATACCCAATGGACAAGGCGCTGGTCTAAGCTTAAAACTTCAGAGATTCTATGGTTCTCCTATGCCGAAAGTATCCGCCATGGTCCCCAAACAGAGCCAATGTTGTACCCCAAAATTAAAATTTTTGTTACACTTAGACATTTTGAAGAAATGAGTAATAGTCTTGTCAAATCAGTCAAAAAGGTCAAAATTTGGTTGTGCATGTCTTGCATGGAGGGTTAAGACACAAAATTTTCAATTTCTGACGATCTGGTCTGCTAAGAGTTAGCCTATAACCTCTACAAAACCCAGATCTCAGTTTTTTCATCATCCCAAATTTTAGAAAACGTCATTTTTAGAAATTTTCTCAAATAGTAAAAGTTTTGTGGGTTTTTCCTGGTTTCTTTCAACGATACCGCAAAATTTTCTAAAAAATAGAAAATTTCTGTACTGAAAGTTGAACCGACAGGTCCAACCAACTGATTTTGGATTGGCCTAAATGTGTCCCGACAAGCGCTGGTGCAAATGACCTTAAAATAATCGCTTTTGCCTCATCGGCCTTATTCAAATTTTTCAGTTACACTGAGTTCTGAGGTCATCAATGGAGGTCATCCGACTGCCAGGCGTCAGTTTTAGCATTCAAAACTTCCAGCAGAAAGTGAAACGATGAACATGCACGAGGATCGAGGAAGAAAAGTGAAAAGTCATGAAAATTTTCTAAGTCTGCTAAGTTTGGGCGCCCCAGTTGAAGAAAGGCTCCCACCTTTTTAGGGCATCAGATGAAGAAATTAGGGTTACGGTCTCCAATGGAAGTTGCTCAGTTTTCAGTCAGCTTCGCGATGGATATCCCCGTCAGAGCATCTGATGATCCAGTCTCCGACAAATTCAAGTCAAAGTAGAAGGTATAAAGTGAAAATCTGAAACTTGAAGTTGAATAAATTATGAATTTTTCTAAGTCTGGAGAAACTGGGCACCCTAAGAAGAGAAAGGCGCCCAACTTTTCAAGGGTGCAAACAGAGGAATTTGCAGTCGGAGCTATAACGGGATGTCTTCAGAATTCAACTGGCTTTCCAGTAAGCTATTCAGCACGACAAACGGAGCTCGCAGTCATCAGATTCAAAGGCTGAACAGAAGGTCCGATGAGAGGTAAAAAGAGAAATTCAAAGCAAAAGTGAAAAAGGTAAAAAATAAACTAAGTGTTGGTAAACTGGGCGCCCCCAGTCAAGATAGGCGCCCAACCTTTTGAAGGGTGAAAGTTCACTTTTTGACCAACGTGTCTCCAGAGCACCCCCCTTTATTCTCCGTCAGCTTCGCGATGAGCACAACCATCAGTCAATCCGACACCCGGAGCTCAAGATTCAACAAGGTCGCCCGAAGAAGTGAAAGACATGAATAAATTGGAAAATTTTCTAAGTCTGATGGAAGTGGGCGCCCTAGTTGAAGAAGGGCGCCCAAGCTTTAAAGCCTTCAGATGATGGAATTTGCGGAAGTAACGTCCAAGAAGGCCTCGCCAAAATCAGTCTGGCTATCCAACGAAACACTCAGGCAGTCAGTCCGATCAACGTAGCTCCCGGAATCGAAGATTCACCAGAAGATCAAAGGGAGAAGGAAGAACTTGGAAGTCAGGAAAATGGCTAACACCGGAGAAGTTGGGCCTTGGGAAGGAAAAGCCTGAATTCGGAGGTCAACTAAGTTTTAGCAGAGGTGCCTAACATCTTCTTCAGAATCAGTCCGGCTCCGCAGTGAACCACTCAGCTCGCCTGTCGGGTAAACCAATCAACTAGAAATCAGTGGCGAAGTGGCATGTTAAAATGGAGAAAAGTTGAAAAAGTTGAAATTTTGACTAACACTGGTGAAGTTGAGCGCCCCTCTTGGAGAAAGGCGCCCAAACCTTCATGCCTTAGAAGATTTTTGAAGATTTTCAAAATTTCAAAATTTGCTTGAGGAGAAGATGGCGTCCAAGTTGAGAAGATGAGATTTAGGGTTTTAAAAGCAAAAAAAGCAAACCTAAAATCTAAACCTCCCAAGTCTATATTTAACACCTCTTTCATAATGTATTTTCATTATTTTGCGGTGTAGCATCTAGAGGAGAAAGTTGGAGCAGCAAGTTTAAGAATTTTTGTGATTCAAGAATCCGTAGTTGCTGGTTTTACATCAGATTTTTCAGACCAGCAAGCATAAACCATTGTTCTTTCAAGCTTTTTGTTCCAGAAGATCAAATTTTTCAAGCAGAAGGCCAAGGCTTTCAATTTTTCATGACGGGTCTGCCTCCACCTTCCTAAGAATTTTCAAGAACTTCATCAAGTTGCAGCAAAGTGCTTTTATCTTGCATGTCATGAAAAACCTCGCATTCAAAAATTCAACTGGTCCTTTCCAGACCGGCCTTTCCAAGAAAACCACATCGCAGCCTTTTTCAAAACCTAGGGTTGGCTGCTTGTTCGATCAAACGTCAGGGTTTTGCAATTTCGATCAACTGGGTTCATTTCTAATGATATTCTGAACAAAACCCAGATGCCAGCTTTTTTCGGGAAAAATTGAAGAAATTAGGGTTTGCTGCTTTTTCAGTCAAAATTCGAGATTTTCAAAAACGGACGATCTGGGTTGTCTTGTATCGCCATTCTGAACAAAACCCATATCTCAGAAAAATTTCTCAAAAAATTCGTCTGTTGAAGCACAAAAATCAGCATTCTAAAAATAGAAATTGCACAAGACTTGTCTGAACCAAGGCGAGTTTACAGTCATTCTTCAAGTTTTCTGAAATGGAGTACACTCCTAATGTTTTCAAGTCCGAATCGGCACTTTTTCACGATTACATCAAAATAGCTGAGACAGACTTGCATCATGTCAAGCCGGTGTTCGACCTACACGCTTTGGAGAGAGCAGGCAACGCTTCAATCAGGAACCTGGGTCATTCTGGACTCCTCGCAGCAGCATCTATTCCTATATCAGTTCAGAGCCTTGAGTTCGTAATCGCTTGCATTAAGCATTACAACCCGGCTACTAGGGAGATCCAGTCAACAGATGGCAGGTTGATTTGCAGTTTAAAGCCTGACATGGTTGAAAAGTGTTTTTCCATTCCCCCATGGCCTGAAAGTGTAACTCTTTCGAGGGATGAGTGTGAAAAGATGTGGAATATGCATAAGGACAAATACAGCAAGAAGATTGCCCAGAGATGGATGAAAGAAAAACATAAGACATTGCCCAAGAATGTCGGACGAGGGGAGTTCAAGGACGCGGTTGCCATCATCATCACTTTGCTCAACAGGGTCACTGGTTCCGAGGATGCCACCAAGTTCCAACCTTGGATGTTTTATGCCATACCTCACATTATGAAGAAAACCGAGGTTTATGACTGGCCTACTTTGATTAGTGACTGCCTACATCAACAAATAACAGAATATTTCCAGTTTCATGTATTTCACATGGTGTCATATCTAGTCTACCTGGTGGCCTATCAAGGTCAATTCAGAGGATTGAACACCGAGGGATCTTTGAGCGCTCAACACATATATAATTATTATCCTCAGCTGGAGTTCACAAAGTCGTTGCACCACTACAAAAGGGTGAACAGGACTTGATGTACACCATGCGACTTAGACAATGAATTGCACGCCCCGCGACATTCTCTGGCCAAGTTAGCAATGCTATCGGCAGATTGGTTTATACGCTCTACCTTTGCACTATCCTGTGGTTTGCGAGCTGTTCAAAGCCCGCCATGTTGCCAAGGTATCCGTCAGACGAGGTCATCTTCATGGAATTCTTGAGGCAAGCTCACGGTGTCCACACAGTCTTGAGAAATAGAAAGAACCCCTCTCTTCACTTTCCATTAGGGTTGGGTATTTATACATGCAGGACTGCTGCAGATGCCAGGACAATTGGAGAAGAATTAGATAAATTCGGTCTCAAACCCTACAGTGAGAGGCGGTCATTTGATCCTCATGGTGTCTACACTGGCCGGTTGGAGAAGAATTACAATCATATACCCGCACTTGAAGATTTTTGGGCTAACTGTGCAGATGAGTTTGAAGTGCGAAGGCGTAGTTACAGCAGGTTGACTCTCCATCAGATGAAAGATTGTTTAAATGAAGACATTGAAGGACTCTCTGATGATGATGAAGATGTGCTTCTACCGATGTACACTCAGAAAAGGATCAAGGATCAGCCTCTTCCACAAGTTAATTGGGCAAACAAGGAATCTCTTTCAGTTGAAGACATAACAAGACAAGTCATTGAGTATAGTAAGGTTTTCTTAGTGCTTAAAAGGAAGAACTCTATTCCAGTAGCAGAGCCGCCAAGGATAATTCCCTCTTCTTCTACAGCACAGTCAAAAGGAAAGGGTAAAAGTCAGTCTCAAGATGGCGTCAAGGGATGTAGATCAAATAAAAATGTAAAGAGAAGGTTGGATTTCTCAGGCATAGTCATACAGGAACAGCCTACGGTTGATTCAGAAGTTCCTTTTGACGAGCCCATACATCAGAAAGAAACAGAGGAGCCACCTTCAACACATGTTCCTGTACCTTTGACGGGTTCGTCACCAATTCATATTGATCTTGATATTGAAGATGATGAAGAGATCGCAGCAGTACCTCCTGAGGAAGTTAGTAAAGATACTACGGTGTCTTGGCTTGAGAACTCCTTAGGAAGGGTTAGGAGAAGGCCTTCATATCAAGGGAGTGTTGATGATCTCGATAATATTTATCAGGAACCTCCTAAGAAGAAGGCAAAGAAGCAAGTTCACTTTGATAGGAATCCTGATAACGAGATTGTTGTAGAGACTGCTGTGCCTCCAGAAGATAAGAATAGAGATGAGGTGAACATGGATGATTTTGTAATGGTCAAGGCTAATCTTGGAAGAAATACCAGACATGCAGATTTGAGTCTCTTCAAAGTTGTATCCGAAAACCTACATGAAAGAGTGCTTAAAGATGGAGAAGACAAGGTAGCCCTCAAGGCCGAAAATCAGCAGCTTAAGCTTTTTATTTCTAACCTTGCTCGTGGTTCTTCACAGGCAACCCAGTTGCTGCCCCAGGTCTTAGAGACACCAGCTGATCACCATCAGTTAAGACAGCTGGTCATATGTGGGTGAGACCTCGTGTAGAGGATCGAGAGTCATTGTCGAGAAAGGAGATCTGTCCTGGATGTTCACTGAGAGAGACGCCTAGTAAAATTTCACAAAGCATCCAATGATTTGAACAAACATTATTGAAGTAAAAAACGCAGGGGTACGAGATTATCATTGTTGATTTGTACACAAAATTACCAGCATGTTTCAAAGGAGTATTAAAAGATACCTTGCTGGAGAAGAGGCCATGTTTTCAAAGTTAAAACCTATGAGAGGATATCTGAAGAATTCATCACCTACAGGCAAAGGGTGGTTGAAGCTCTCCTTTTCATCAGTGAATTTGTCATAGAGATCCCCTCTCAGTATAGTCTTGAAGATGGTTCTTATGTCGGGCTTGAGGAGGTGCAAAATCAGTTCCAGAACGTTGTTCATAGTTGCAGCCCAGTTGGCGGAAGGATAGGTCATATTTCAGTGATGTCAGCAAAGTTCAATAAAGCGGCCACTGAGATTGAAGATTTCCTAAGATCTATTGCAGATGCTGAAGATATTCTTGAAAAGCCGGTGCTCGGTTGTTGATGGTAGATGCACCGAACCGACACAATCTCAGAGACTTCCATTGGATGTGTGATTCTAGCTCTTTCAGCTGTGCCTCTTTCTCTAGCTTCTCTTTTCCCGCTTTCTTTCTATTCTTGGAATCATCCTTATCCATTCTTTGAGGATAGAAAGAAGATAAGATGTAATAGTTGGCGTTTCCCGCTTTTTCTGCTTTTTAGGGTTTTAGTTGTTATCTTGTTTCTAGATTTAGCAATAAAGCTTGCTTGCTGAGCAAGCCCTAGATTGTGAAAGCAAGGAGATTTTAGGGTTCCCTACTCCTCTACTTCTCTATAAATAAGAGTCTTTGCTCATTTAGTTTCTGAACTACATTGTGATAACAAAAACTGAATTATTGTGCCTTCTATTTGTTGCTCAAGTATTGTTCATTTGTGTTGTGATAAGCAAATTGTTGAGCCTCTTTAGCCAACAAGGAGTTAGTGAGATTGTTGTTTTCTATTGTGTTAAGAATAAGTTCGCAAGCCTCCTTAGCTGCAATTTCTTGTTCAAGGCATGTTAGAAGGGAGTTTTGTTTCAGAGATTTGAGTAAAAAAATCATGAGCCTCTTTTGCCTTGGTCGAAAATCTCAGATTTCCGTTATCTATGTTATGCTTTCTTGCTGATCTTATTTGCTTACAGTATATGTAGGTGTTTGTTGAGAGAGATTGTTAAAGTATTTTTGTCAGAGAATCTACCTTGTTAATTTCTAACTTCTCTTGCTTTGCTATTACTTGAGAGGTTAGGAACGTCTTTAGTCTAAGTTAGTCGTAGTTGAACTTCTTATCAGAAAATCTCAGCTGCGGCGTTTGTGTTTAAAAAAACCTTGTGCTCTAAGCTGATCCAAAAAGATAGGCAACTTAGTTTTAGTTTACTTTCAAACACCATCGCTGAGGAGCTCCTCCCACCTTAGTTGAGCAGCTTTATCTGCAGACATTAGTCCGCTTTCAACCAGAGATTCCAGGTGCTAATTTAAACGCCAATCAGCTTTTCTCCTCACGCCCCACCGTGGGGTGTTGGATTCCAGGTTTAAACAACAAAGATGAAAGTTTAGGTTTTATGTCACGGGTAGGCGACCGACTGCCCCATCGCCTGGGCCTCACACCTGATTCACCTCCGCCATCCTACCAAGTTTCCGGATAATTGAAGGAGAGCAAGTGGACATTATCAGCAGCTTAAGGAGTTTCATCTTTGAGAAGAAGGAGACCCCTGCTCAGTGGAGAAACGCTGCTGCTATTCTAGACAAAGAGGAAGAGAAAGCCGATATTGCAGCCGAGAGACCTGTCTTGCCACCACCCGCGTGGGACTAGACAATCCTGGCTTACATAGTCTATACAAGGAGGAGAACAAGAACAAATCCGCTTTTCCAAGAAGATACTTTCCTTCCACATACGCATCATACAGAAGTTGGAGAATCATCCGACACAGTACCTGAATCCGACACAGTTCCTGAGTTCAACACCGTACCTGTGTTCGAAGAAGAAGAGTTCGAAGCAATGGGTGATAACCGCAACAACGATGACAACAACAATCGCAATCGGAGAAGAGGTCCCCCACTGCCTTGGGGTGACAATATTGGACCTTTGGCCTTAGGGGCAAATCACGAATTACCTAAGGGGTCAAGAAAGCACTTTCCACGTTTCCAAGGTGATGGAAGTCAACATCCTGATGATCATCTTTCAGCCTTTTCGACGGCTTGCGCTGTTTTGCATGTAGGTCATGAAGATGTTGCTGTTCGTCTCTTTGTTGAGACACTCGCGGGAGCTGCTGCCGAATGGTTCAATCATTTGAGTCCCGGTTGCATAACCAACTGGAATACCATGACTGAAAAGTTTCTCGCGAGGTTCAAACCAGCTGAAGATAGCCACCAGTTGTTCGCTCGACTTTCCAATTCAAAGAAGGAGGACAATGAACCAATGAGAGAGTTCGTAGCAAGGTTTAACCGCCTGGTTACTCGTCTTTCATATACACTCAATCCATCGCCTGAGATCCTGTTAAGCAGTTTCATCAATGCACTTCCATCAGAGATAGCCTTTATCATAAGATCGGCGCATGAGACGGAACTGGGAGAAGCACAACAAGGTGCAATAGAAATTGAAGACAACATGATCACTTCAGGAAAGATCGGAGGAGATGCTATTAGACCTTTGGTTCAAAGTTCTGCTGATCCATTACTTCAAAGGGTTGCAAATGAAGTAACTATTCTCAAGAGGCAATTGCCACTTCAGCCAACGCCTCTTGCTCAAGTTGCACCACCACCTGCCTTGCCCGCACCACAGCAGCCTTATCAACCTCAGCAGCCATATCAGCCAAGGAGGAATAACTTTCAGCCTTACAACAATTACAAGCCACGAGGGCCACCTCCACCAAGGCAAGCGGCCGACAATACACAAAATGCTGTGTTTTGCTCTTTTCATGATTCCACTGAACATGCCGGCACATCTTGCCCTGAAAATGTCAGAATGAACGAGATAATGGGATATGCCGAAGCTGCACCTGCACCAAGTTTCGTTCCAACTCCAAGTTCGAATGTTGTCTTACCTCAATCGGACAACTTCGATGGCGACTCCGCAACGGGCTACTTTGAAAGTGAACCCGTTTTTGAAGAACAAGAAAAAGATATTTGTCAGTACTCTCTTGCAGTTAATCCTGAGAATCATACGACTCCTGTGTTTACCAGAGCTCAACATCTGAGGGCACACAAAGAAGAGGAAGAAGAGAGGTTGAAGATATCAAAAGACAAAGAAAGAGAAGTAGCTTCTACTTCAAATATTAAGTCTTCTCAAGAGAACATGAAAGCAGTTGCTGAAGGTTCGTCCTCAGCAAATTTTGATATTTTAGATTCATTGATGAAGAACAAATTGCAGATTTCTCAGTTAGAGTATCTCCAAGATCATCCAGAGCAAGTGGACCGACTTCTCAAATTTGTGAAGAAAGGACCTACCAAGCAGCCCACATTGCTCGAATCATCCGTTCCGGCGGAAGACAAGCCTAAGCCCTTCTATATTTCTCTATATATAGGAGGGTACAAATTGAGCAATTGTATCATCGATTCCGGAGCTTCCGACAACGTCATGCCTCTACAAGTGATGAATGCTCTAGGACTTTCGTGCACCAAGACAAAGGACAAATGCTACTCACCGGAGTCCAAGTCGGTGCCGTTGGTCGGTCAATTGAAAGATGCTCAAGTAAGGTTGGCGGCTTGTCCTGAAAAGAAAATCATGATGACCATCCTAGTAGCTGACATTCCAGCAAGCTATGGGATGCTATTAAGCAGAAGCTTTTGCAAGGACCTCGGTGGAGAGATTCAGATGGATTGGTCTTCTGCAAATATTCCGTTAAAGAAAGGAACTTTCAAGCTGGAACCAGAACCCAAATCTCGATTTGCGGTCGTGAAGTCTCAAGATCCTCAAGCTCAAGTTCTATATCAAGAAACGGGTCTTGGTACTTACGCCATGCTGTCGGAGGTTCCTGAAGAAAGTCAAGAGGTCGCATGCATCGTAGAGAAATCAGCAGATGATCCTAAGTTGTGGACTTTACAGTTCGATGGGAGTTGTTCCACTGCTGGTTCAGGAGCGGGAGTTGTGATAATCTCTCCCGAAGGACAATTGTATCCTTTTGCATACCGCTTGCAATTTGAATGTACAAATAATACGGCGGAATATGAGGCGCTTTTACTAGGTCTCAGGAATGCAAAAGATATGGGTATCAAATACCTTAAGGTCGAAGGTGATGCGGAGCTTGTTGTAAAGCAAGTCAGAGATCAATTCAGAGTGAAAGCAGATCGTCTTCGACATTATAGAAATAGGGTGTGGAATGCAATAGATTGGTTCGAAGCATTTGATATCAAGTACATTCCACGTCTAGAAAATAGCAGAGCAGATGCCCTCGCGGTATCAGCTTCACTTTTCATGCCACATTCTGACTTTCGTCAGAATGCGTTTGCTATCGAATTAATATACAGGCCAGCTGTACCTGACAACTGTAATAATTGGCAAGTCTTTAACGATGATGAACACATTAAGGAGTTTCTTGTTATGGGAGATAATTTCAAGGAATTGTTCTTTGAAGGCAGTTCATCTACTCACAGAGAAGCAATAACAGAAGTTTCTGATACGCCAAAGATTGCTGAAGATAAAGAAATTCCAGAAGAACCAGAATCCAGCATAATCCAGTTGAAAGGAAATAAAATTCCCAAGGGTTTAGTTTCCTTGGAGAATATTTTTGACAGGCATGATAGATACATTCAAGAGCAGAGAAATTCAAGTGACAGAACTTCTGCCGAATATCAACAAGTCAATATTGGTACAATTGACAAGCCCAAGCTTGTTAATTTAGGTACATGCTGCACGGCAGAGGAGAGCGAGAAGTTCATTTCTTTGTTCCAGCAATACCGAGATGTCTTCGCCTGGTCATATGAAGATTTAAAAGTTTTTACACCAAGAGAATTGTCTCACACAATTCCTCTTCGACCTGAAGCAAAGCCCTTCAGGCAAAAGCAAAGACACTACAATCCGCGGATTCAAGACACCATCTACGCGGAGATCCAGAAGATGGTGAATGCAAAGATCATCTTTCCGATCCATCATTCCACTTGGGTGTCGAATATAGTTCCTGTGCGCAAGAACGGAGAAATCAGAATTTGCGTCGATTTCAGGAACCTGAATCAATCATCGCTCAAGGATAATTATCCTTTGCCGATCATGGAGCACACTTTACAGACGGTTACCGGTTCAGAGATGCTGTCTTTATTGGACGGTTTTTCTGGTTATAATCAAATAGCGGTGGCTGAGGAAGATCAATTCAAGACGGCATTCACAACCCCGTGGGGTACATTTGCCTATGAAAGAATGCCCTTCGGCCTCATCAACGCCGGTGCTACATTTCAAAGAGCCATGGATTTGGCGTTTGGTGATTTGAAGAATAAAGTAATAGTTGTCTATCTTGACGACCTCACTGTTTTCTCAAAGACACGACAAGATCACTTTCAACATCTGGGGAAAGTCTTTGAGAGATGCAGATATCATAAAATATCCTTGAATCCCAAAAAGTCTATCTTCGCGGTGACGGAAGGCAAGTTGCTTGGCCACATCGTCTCCAAGGAGGGAACTCGAATTGACCCAAGCCGGGTTGAAGCTATCCGAAGTTTGTCTCTTGCAACAAGCAGAACAGGGGTACACTCTTTCTTTGGTAAGGTAAATTTCATACGAAGATTTGTACCAGATTTTTCTGAGTTAACTAAAGATATATCTGCTATGATGAAGAAGAAGACAGTTTTCAAGTGGACGGAAGAAGGAAAGAAGGCGTTCGCAGCGATAAAAGAAGCCATCAGTCGAGCTCCAGTGCTAGTTCGTCCTGATTTTGAAAAGGAATTTATCCTTTATTGTTATGCATCAGAGTATACTCTGTCTGCCATTCTGACACAAAAGTTAAACGAAGAAACTGAATCTCCAATAGCTTTCATGAGCTGTAGTTTCAAGGACAGCGAATCAAGATACTCTCAGATTGAAAAGAATGCCTATGCGGTGGTTCGAGCTGTAAAGAATTTCAGATTCTATATCCTAAATTCTCACACCGTTGTGTATGTCACAGATCCAGCAGTAAAGAGCGTGTTAACTCAACAGGAGATGGGCTCCAAAAGAGGAAACTGGATCGCAAAGGTTCAAGAGTATGACTTGGAGATCAAGCCAACCAAACTCGTTCGCGGGAGAGGTCTTTGTCAGTTGATGGCGGAAGATGGTGATAAGAAACTTCAAGCTAAAGGTATACCCGAGATTGAACCTGAAGTTAAAGAAGACCTTCCAATGGTCTTGCTGATCGAGTCTTCGGGAGAATGGTTTACTGAGATATGGTATTACCTAACATACGGTGATTGTCCAAATCACCTGAACAAGCAACAAAGGAGAACGCTTAAGCTAAAAGCGCAGAATTATATAATCATCAGCAATGTTTTGTACAAGCGGGGCCTTGACGGAACATTCTTGTTGTGTGTTACCAAAGATCAACAACGGCGCTTGCTGGAAGCTTTCCACAATCAAGCATGCGGTGGTCACTTTTCATCGAAGGTGACAGCTTTTAAAATCTTGCGGGCTCAGTTCTTTTGGCCGACTATGTTCCGTGATGCATGCGAGTGGGTACATAAATGTCAGTTGTGTCAACAGTTTGTTGGCAAAGCGAAGTTAGCAGCCGCTCCTCTCAGGCCAGTTGTTATAGATGCTCCATTTCAGCAATGGGGTCTAGATTTTATTGGTCCTATCAACCCACGTTCCAGCAAGGGGCATATTTATGTCCTTACAGCCACTGATTATTTCACTAAATGGGTTGAAGCCATTCCTACCAAGCGAGCTACGTCCGAGGTCGTGTGTGAATTCTTAAAGGAAAACATTGTCACACGCTTCGGAGTGCCTCGCAAAATTGTGACAGATAATGCAACATGTTTCTCGTCAGAGGAGCTAATGGAGTTCTGTTTTGATCACAGCATTACACTATCTCATTCATCAGATTATTACCCCCAGGGTAATGGACAAGCTGAATCATCAAACAAGAACATTGTCACAATCATTCGCAAGTTGGTTGATTCCAGTCAGCGAACTTGGCACAAGAAACTTTATGATGCTCTCTGGGCCGACAGAATTACTCCGAAGAGAGCCATTGGTACCTCACCCTTTATACTCCTGTATGGTACAGAAGCAATGATACCCATCACATTGGAGTTGTCCGCCTTGCAGCTGGCGACCTCAGTAGAAGATGGAGAGTTCACAGATCCTGTTCAGAAACGTATATTGTACCTAACTAAGCTTCAAGAAGAAAGGGAAGAGGTAGTAGATAGAATCACTCAGCACCAAGAGCGGGTGAAGAAAATTTTTGACAAGAAAGCTCGCCATCGAGATTTCGAGGTTGGAGATCAAGTCCTCTTATGGGATAAGAGACATGAGCCCAAGGGAATGCATGGGAAATTTGATTCCTTGTGGCTGGGACCTTTCACAATTCACGAGTTCGCCGGAGAGAACACTTATATTCTCTCGCGCTTGGATGGAAGTCTCCTCCCTCTACCACATAGCGGGCAGTATCTGAAGCACTTCGTCCCTCCGGGGGTGGAGTAAGTTCTCAAAACTCAATCTTTGTACATATTTTTCATTGCTTTTCGTAATGTGTTTCCCCTTTCCGTGATGTTTTCGTTATGTTGTTTTTCCCCTTTCGTAACAGTCCTGTCGTGTTTTAGGTGATTAGGAGTCTTGTTATAGGTGATTAGGGAAGTCCAACTATTAGGTGATTTTTAGGAAGTCCGGTAATAGGTGATTAAGGAATGTCCTGCAAATTAGGTGATTAGGAAATGATGCTGACTCCGATACCCAATGGACAAGGCACTGGTCTAAGCTTAAAACTTCAGAGATTCTATGGTTCTCCTATGCCGAAAGTATCCGCCATGGTCCCCAAACAAAGCCAATGTTGTACCCCAAAATTAAAATTTTTTGTTACACTTAGACATTTTGAAGAAATGAGTAAAAATCTTGTCAAATCAGTCAAAAATTTGGGTGTGCATGTCTTGCATGGAGGGTTAAAACACAAA
>VDFB02226147.1:0-15943 GCA_007258455.2 Sequoia sempervirens | reverse complement strand
TTTTGGAATGCTTAGATTAGTGACTAACATTTTATGAGAATACTACTTGGATAAGTTGTGAGAGCTTTGATCATTAGTATATTGTTAATTAATTTCTCTCCATTTGAATTATGTTTTCTCTCTTTAATTTGTATTCCTAGTTTAAATTAGTCGTGTGCTCTAAATTAGTTGATTATTACTTTAAAATTGTATTCTATTTAAAATTTCATAAAAAATATTTTAGATTACGTGTGGCCATTCTGTCTTGCGCATTTAGATGTTCGTGGAAAGCAATAATTATACACTCCACAACCTTTCCCTAAAAGAAAGTACCCTCAGTGGTCCACATTGAATGTATCTTTTCCTTTAACTTTGCCCGATGTACAATCTCTGTACAGAAAAATGGTCCAAGTTCAATGCATCTAATCTTGTGATCTTTGTAGCCTTCCTCTTATTTAGATATATGCTACGAACAAAACTGATCATGGACGCTCTAATGCGTCCGAGTTCCTCCAGATTCTTCAAGAGAAATGGGTTAACGTTTTTGCAATGACATATAAGTTTCTTTTAGTGCAAATGTTCGGGGAGCTTTACAGTCACTGAAGGCTTGCCTATTATGAATGATATTTATTGTATCCCTTCTTCATTGAAGGTTAGAAGCTCTTAGAGCAGCTCAAATATAAATCAAATTCTGTCCACATACCAGATGTTAATCTCTTAGTCTTTATTATTCTCAGAAAAAAATATATATGCTTTTATTATTAGAAGTGATTTAGATATTAAACAAGCTGGGTGTGGAGAAGCTAGTTCTTGTGCTTCTTTTCCAAGTTTCCTTGGAATGCTCTGTATTTAGTAAACATATGCGATATGGAAATTACGTTGTAATAGTTGTGTTGTTTCCTTGATACCGTTTACTCTTTTCATTGCATTTCATTTGTTAGCAGTCTAAATATTGGTATATGGCTTTCAAATGGTATATAAAATTAAAATTTGGTTAGTTATGTTAATGGGTTTTTGGTTTGTTAGCGAAGTTGAATGGTTCTGAATGAGTCCATCGGAATCAAGTCTTATTGAGTTCAAGGCCCCAACATCTTTATGGATGAGGTGGGAATCGTGTGTTAGGAACTTTGATGGAATGTATACCTCTCAGTTCTTGACTCTCAATTGAAAAGATTTCAACCTAAGACATCTATAGAAAAGCAAAATCCAAATTACTATCAATTTTAAATTTAGACATCCAGAAAATTTGACAGAGTAGAACAAAATCTGGTTCTAGATTTAGAAATTTCATTTTGCTAAAAACAAGATCTGGGCTAGTTTAACTCTTAATTAGAATCGGACTCTAATATTCTACATAACCTTATATATGTTGAGGGAGGCACTTTGTAAAATAAAAGTAAAGACCGAGTTTGGTTTGGATCATGCTGCTGTGATTTATTATAAGATGAGGAAATTAGGGATGGGTGACTTGCAGCCATAGCTCGATAGTAAAAAATTGTTTATGTGCCCAAACTAAAGTCACAGTCACAGTGTTTTCTTAACTCAAAGAGAGGCATCACAAAACTTAAAAAAAGAGAGACCCTATTAAAATATAGCTAATGAAAATTTATAGATAGCAGCGGAAGAAAGACAAGGGATCCCATATATCTAGACCGTCAGATAGGCAGGTTGTAGTGCATGCCCAGGGTTGTTACCCTTCAATAGTCCATTAATTTTTTTTCAAGACTTTAAAATAATTTAAAATAGAGAAATTGTCAATTGATTATAAATCTACTGGTGAGAATGTTAAGTTTATTAGAGATATTTTTTTTTACAGAAACCAAAAAATAATAATTGTAAATACAATTATAAATATTCTTTTTCTGAAGTGTAAGTTCCTAATGACCACAACAATTCCATTTGTCATAAAGATTTGAATATTATCTGCAAACCCTAAAAACCTTTTCGAAATAGTTACACCATGGTTATTTCAAGCCGAATGCACAGTTGCCTTACGCATTTCAATATTATTACATTATACCACAAGCCCATTCATCACTCGACGACACTATCGTATATAATACAAAACCACGCAATAACGACCTATCTGTTCTTTTCAAGTCTTTGCAGACGCACGACATCCAGGTAATTACATCAAACAGCTATTGTCAGGCAATAGATCACATCTTCATAAATAATTTAGGATAAATAAATGCAAACAAGTAATAATAAATGAATTGTTTTAGATAAAAGAGTTAAAGGGGTTTTTAATTAGGACATTTGATTCTTAGTTAATGTTTCATATCAGATTTGAGATAAGTAAATTGAAAAAATTAAGATCTAAAGCATCTAAAATTGTCATGCAGGATTCTGAATTTTGATTATATATTTGACCATATTGTCTTTAGGCCTTTTGTACTTGTATACAAAAATTCTATCATGGTGTTTGGATCTATGATAAAAAGTAGTGTTGTTGACAATCAATGGTTTTTTAAGGATTTTTAAGATAACAAGTAAGAATACAAGTGATTTTGGTGTCCAAAATGATTTTAGGTGATTAATACTTAGAGATTTGTTGTAAATGGAATGCAGTGTGATCAATATTAGAATTTAACCTAGTGCAAGAACTAGGGTTCTATCAAGTTTTGATAGAAGATCCAATGTAGAAAGCTAAAGAATGATTGATAACTGATTATTTAAGATAGGTAGATGAAGAGGGGTTGTCTTAATGATGATTGTGATAGTGATCATTATGATTTTGAAGTGAACTAGTTGCGATGTCCTTTAATACATGATTTAGGTGCACAATTTGAATGATTTATCCTAGGAAATGATGAATTTAACTAATAAAAAGAAGATTGTTAGATTAAACCCAAGGGGAAATTTTAAATTTTGAACAAGAGTATTGAATGCATTCTACACAAACTACAAGGTTAATTTTCTTGCCAATGAATTCAACCCTAGGATGCCAATCAATAGTTTAAAAGCTAAAGAATTCCTATAGTTTCATGTTCTATTTCTAAGATTCACTTTGAGAATTTAGGTCAAAGTTGGTGCCAAATTAGTCAAAACTATGCACTAGAACCAAATACTTAGGACACACAAGAAAAGTGAAATAAAACGAATGAGAAAATTGTAAGGTATGTTCCTTTTACCATTACATTTTTCCTAGCTTTTCTATGCATGTGAATCTACATTATAAGGTGTACCAAATTATTTAAATACTCTGGAAAAAATAACTAAAGGCAGAATAAATGGAGTCATATTCCAAATTTAACTTTTGAACTACATGTCAACTTAAATGCAATTAGTAACAATAAGTTTTCTAGATTTTGTATGTACCTCTTAAGGCTTGCATCTAACTAATTAAGAGATAATAATGGATAGAATTAATCATAATAACATGACAATGGTTTTATGGAAAATTAACATCACCATTATAAACTATTTAATAAAAAATATGAGTATTTCCAAACCATAAAGGCATGTCTCAATTCTTGGCCACTTGCCATTTTATGAAATTAGATGTCATTAGAAAACATGCTCCCTTCAATCTAAGGTCTTTAGATTGATGATCTTCTTACATCCAATGTGAAGGAGCTTTGATTGAAGTTCTAGAAAACTATAAACAGACTAGTTGTGCCTTGTCTCACCTCATTTTTTAGTATCAAAGACCTTTGATCAAAGGTCCTTCAATTAAATTTGCTTGTGTAGCACCTATGTGGCATCAATTCCCTCCAAACTATATTTAAAAAAATATTTTGTTGGAAAAATAAATATTTGGATCACATTTTTCATGATAAAAAAAATTCAACATGACAATTTTTTTAATAGATGTAGCCATTATAGTAACTAGTTTGAAAAATATAAGTTTTAATATATTTTGTGTTATAACTATATTTGTTTTCTATTTCCTAATTAATATAAATTATTTATAAAATATAAGGACCTTTATTCCACACTCATTAAGAAGAGCAAATATTGCAAGATAAAAAAAGAAACACTTCATATTGATGCCCTCCTTCCAAAAAAATAAATAATAATTTGAGTAATAAATGAAAGTGGGGTATTATGAAGAAATAGTTTTGAAATTATTACACTCAAGGTGTTTTCTATATGAAGTGAATGAATTGGATTTGAAAATCAATGGATGAAAAATGTAGAGAAGGATGCAAGATCATTGAAATGATCTAAACAACCAATTTTTTTAAAATATTAAAAAATATAATATATAATTAAAGAAAAACCAACTTTATTCAATCTTGACTTGAAATTAAGAAAATATAGGATAAGAATGATTTTTTTCTTTTAAAAATTTCAAACATAAATTTTTAGATAAATAATAGTAAGTTTTTAATAAATATACATTTTTTAAATAACAATATTAATAATAATCTTTTGAATATGTTTAATTTTATTTTTCACTTTTTAAGTTTGGTGTTACTTGTCATTTAATTTTACCAATTCTAATATAGTTTATTTTAATTTTTAATATTTTCTTTGAAATATAATTTTAATTTTTAAAATTTAATTTATCTAATAGTATTTTATAATATTTTTGTTATTTGTTAATATTGAGTTTATGTTAGCACTATTCTTATCTAATTTTAACTTTAAATTAAGAAAATAGAGGATAAGATTTTTTTTTCTTTTAAACTTTTTAAACTTAGATTTTTTAGATAAATAATAACAATCTTTTAATAAATATACATATTTTTCAAATAATAATAATAATAATAAATCAATAAATTACCAATTGACTTTTTATCTTTTGAATAGGTTTCATTTTATTTTTCATTTTTTAAGTTTGGTGTTACCTGTAATTTTTAATACAAAAGTTAGAATTTTACTTTTAACAATTTTAATATAGTTTATTTTTATTTTTAATATTTTTATTTGAAATATAGTTTTAGTTTTTAAAATTTTAATTTATTAATAATATTTAATAATATATATTTTGATTAGAGGAGAAACATGTTTCAAGGGACTTGAAATTTTTACAGGTTTCATACCCAAAACTCATCTAAAGAACATTGTTAAGAGATAAACCAGACCATTCAACAACAAACTAACAAAACAACTATCAAGATACAAGACTACACATGCCACAAAAAATAGTTTTTGGTGACCCTGAACTCCTTACAACCATGTATTTTGAGGAACCTTTGAACCCTAATCCATCATAAACACACCTTGAAACAAACTATACAACCAACCAACTACCTAAAACAACTAAATAAGCCCTAAACAACAAACTTAATGATTTAACACCCACATCATCCAAATTCAAGTTCTCTAGATAAGAACACAAAAAAAAGAGGGCACACCTTTCAGAACAAATAGCACCTCTAAACTCCCCACCTCAATAAAAGAGTTGAAAAGAAAATTTGAACACAAGGTAATAAGAACCCCCTCACAACACTTTATAGCCCAAGAAACAACCTCAATCTCCACCTTTAAAAGAGAGAGCTTTGGGCCTCTATCAAAGAAGGTGAAATGGAAACCGTTTCCACCAAAGCCACATTTCCCCATCAACCTCAAAATCCACTTCAGTAGGAGTGGCTTCCGTTTGGGTGTAGCCAATCCATCAGATAAAACTCAAAAATTTGGGCAACATTTTCTCCTTTAACCACCTTAAGAGAGGAAAATAGAGAACTAACATTATCCAAAGAGATAACTAACCCCACCATCAAAAAATGCTTCATAGTCCAATAGGGGTTGAAAAATACATAGGATAGGTGCAACAAAAGACCCAGATTCACAACATTCATAGACAACAATTGACTGAGCCTTGAAGACCAATGAATAGCTTCCAATTTCGACACTAGAAAATAGATCTCCAGAGATCCCATCCTTGTACAAAAGGCTACATCCAAAACATTTCCCCATGGGAAAAGCTCCCCATAAGAGCCCAAAATAAAAACTCCTCTGCTGCTAAAAATAATGCACTCATTCTCAAGTAGAGGCCTAAAACTCGAATCCTTCACGGTTCCATGAAAACCATCCCACAACCATTACCCAAAATAGGTGACTTCCCCAACAGACCACATCACCCAAACTCCCCAACACCAAAACATATTGGAGAACCAAGATCCTAATACCTGCAAAACCAACAAACAAACACATTAGAAGATTCAAATGCAAGTCAAGATCAAAGTTCCCCATAAAATCCATTAACAATGTTCAAAATAGGAATAAAAGTAAGAACACAATAAAAAGAAATGAAATAGATTCAATCCTATTAAGAATATGTAGAATCTTGATCTTATGGGGGAGTTGGTGCCAATTTGATGTGGAAATTGGCCCTTTCCCAACTCCTATGCAAGCTTTGATGATTTGATGAAGATATGATCCACTTGGTGAATGCTTCAAATAAACTCCATCGAGAAAAACCTGCATAACCTAGCTCAGACTTTGATAAATGGATGAATATGCTAATGCTTGAAGATGAATTTGAGTATAGTAAGTTTTCTCAAATTGTGGATGATCAAATGAGGAGAGAAATCTCTTATTTATAGAATGATAAGTTGAAGAAATGCCCAAAATGAAGCAATGTGGGACTAACTTTCAACCAATGGCAAGGTGCCACTTGTCAAGAGAGGGATGGATGAAGGATGTACACATTTTGATGAATGTGCCCATAAATGCACATATTTGAAATTTGAAAATGTTGAAATGACAAGGTGGAGGGAGAGTCAAATGGAGTAATGGCCACTTGACTCAATGCAAAAGGACTTGTAAGATGAAATAAATGCCTTGTTGGAAGGACACATCCCATTTGGAGGGATTTTCAAATTTGGAAGAATATTCTCTTTTATGCCATGTTGAAAGAAAATAGGGATTTAATAAATGAATTAAATCTATTTTCATGTGCAAGTGGCAAAAGCTAGAGGATGGGACATGGATTAGGATTAAATTAATCAAGGTTAATTAATTTAATGAAGGATTAGATGATGTGACACTCTTTGACTTAAGTTTATGGTTAACTTAAATCAAAGATGAGAAGAATATTAAAAGGATTAATTAAACAAAGATTTTGGTTTATTTAATTAAAAGGGATGGAGTTGATTAAATCAAATATTTTAATTTCCTATTTTAATTTAATGATATACCCTTTAGAAATTAATTAAATGTGCCCGATTTATTTAATTAAATATGGATACTGATCGATTGATTGATTTTACTCAATAAGAGAGAATGGCTTAATCGTGATAAATGATTTATTTAATTAAGAGAGTGAAAATTGATGAATTCCGTCGTAAGGGTATTCAATTGAATGGTTAGATCGTGGGATGATTTAGGATGAAATGGTGTTAGTAGAATCAGGATCAGGTGTGATTGGTATATTTTCCATGTCTACACATACAAGTGATAGTGTAGGGAAGTTGTACCAATGAAAGAAACAAAGCATTAAAACATAGAAAGATTGGTTGGGATAGTAGCAGGTCACAACAACTAGATCCCCACAAAGGAAAAGCAAGAAATAAAGCTCTTGTAGAAGCAACATCCAACTCGCCAAGGATATTAAAGATAGAAGAGGATAGGGGCACAACACCCAAATCCTCAACCCCAATAGGCATGAGAACAATGAACCAGCAATCATGTAGCACTAGAAAAGGCCCACAAGCCATGCACTCTATTCACAACAACAACTCTGAAGGCTCTAGAGGGCGATAGAAACTACACGCAAACACCCAATCTCCGTATTTGTCCTCAAATTCCACCTCTCCATCTTCCACAACTTTGAAAAAATCCCATTTTTCTCCATTCTTAATTGTCATAAATGGTGACTATACTTTTTTATTTGTTAATATTTATTTTTATCTTAATATTATTTATAATATATTAATTATGTTTTTTAGGTATATATTTTATTAATATTTCAATTTTAATAAACTAGCAATCATGCCTTGGTGTGCAATGGGTACACCAAAGAAGTGTGGAAGGTCGATCATGGAATTATTTGATCTATTTTTTATATAAATGTGTAGTATACATGAGGTCAATTGGTAGGCCATTTAGAAAATGATTTTGTTTGTGCAACAAAGGTCTCAATGGAGAAGTGATGCTCCAAATCAACCATGTATCTACTTACAAGGATCCAAAAAACAACTAAAATAAAACCTCTAAATCAAGAAGATATAAAGCTCCCTTACCAATAAGCTCATGTTATGTTTGCAATAGGGAGAGAGGGAAAGAGAGGGAGATATAGGGATAGAAAGAGGGAGATATAGAGGGGGAGAGAGGGGTAATGAGATAGAGATATAGAGGAAATTAGAGATAGATATGCCTCGATGTAAATAGAGATGGAGATGGAGAGATATATGGAGAGAATGATAGATAGAGATAAAGAGATAGGACAAAGGGATAGATAGTTCTATGGAAGAGATAAATATATAGAGAGGGAGAGAATGATGGAGGGAGATATAGAAATATAAATATAGAGACATGAAGTGATATATAGATCTAGGGGTAGAGAGAGATGGATAGATAATGAGATAGAGATAGAGGGAGATATGTAAGAATTTAAATATGGAGAGATAGAGATAGGGAGGGGGAAATAGGGAGTGTGTGTGTATGAGTAAGAGAGAGATATGGAGAAACAAAGAGAGGGAGATATATATATGCATACATAGATAGAGCGATAGGGCTATTGGAGGGAGAGAAATAGAGACAGGAGAGAAAAGTAGAAAGATATAGAAAGAGGAAGTGATAGGGAGAGGGAGAGAGGGAGAGATAGGGGTATAAAGGAGAGATAGAGAGATAAATATAACTTGGGAAATATATAGAGGGTTAGATAGAAAGACATAAACAAAAATAGGTAGAGATAAATATATAAAAGGATTGGAAGGAGAGGAGAGGGAGAGGAAGAGATAGTGATAGAGATAGAAAGTGGGAGACAATGAAAGAGGGGGTGATCATGGAAAGAGAAATATAAAGATATAGGAAGTGATATATAGAGAGAGGTAGAGGGATATATATTAGGTATGGATATTCAAAATTTTGAAGGTTTAAAGCTCTCTATGGATAAATATGTTTTGCATTTAAACATTAATGCTTTGGATATGAATGGTTTGGATATTCTTCTTTGTTGTCCTTGGTTAGAATCTTTGGGAACAATAAATATCAATGTGCATTTAAGAAGTTCATGAAGCTTTGGTATAGAAGGAAAAAATTACATTAAGGGATATCACACATAAACAAGTCCTATGGAAAGTCAAGGAAGAGAAAATTCAATAATCTCAAAAAGATTTTAATAATTAACTATAGGAAAAGCAAGTGGATCAAGATGATGAGAAAAAAGAAGAGAAATAATTCTACTAAAGAATCACTAAAACAAGTTGAAGGAAATGGTGAAGAATCAAAGAAGGTTCCAATGATCGAAAAGGGTGCAATATATAGGTATCCACATCATTGTGAGAGGCAAGAATCATGTTGGAAACCATCATGGATGATACATGATAGTATATGTAATCAACAAGAAAATTACTATGGACCTACATGAAATCAAAGAAACAGTTATACCAATCAATTGTATCATAGAAGTAATGGCTATTCAAGGAAGCAAATAAGGACTTACTCTAATAAGGAATGGAATAAAATGGGCACAAAAGAATATGGATCAAGGATTATATCCAAGAAATATCAAGGAAAAGGAATAAGGATCAACTATGGAAGGTTAGATGATTGGTCATGGAATCATGTTTGTAATAACTTGTGATAGTCACACTATTTAGCTTCTTCTCATGTTTCAAGGATGAAACATCTCAAGGAGGGATGAGATGTATGTACCTAGTGATATGATATTATAATGAATTTAGATGGATGGAGATGCTGACATGTGGCACACACACATCCCCTTAATTTAGTTATATTGATTATGTGATTAACTTGTGGAGTATGCTTTCAAAATCTGCAACACTAACTTCAAACAAGGGTTAGTACCTACAAATCCTTCAAGAACACTCCTATGAAATACCTTGCAAATGCTTCAAAATGCAACAAAGGATAAAAGAAAACTACAAGCATCATGAAAACACTTAACAAGTTACCTATTCCATAGTGGATTGGTGTCACATGTGCTAGTGACCCTTTCACAACCCTTGCTAATAATCGAAAATGATGAAATGCAAATGGAGATGATGAGAAAGATGAGTTCTCAAATCAAGAGAGTAATATGTGAAGTAAAAAGCTGTGGATGGATGAGTGAGAATGAAGGCCTTCTTTATAGATTTTCTTGGATGAGAGATTGGCCAAGAGGGTGAATGGGATTAAAGTTCAAATTAATGAATAGCCACTTGTCAAGTGGTGAGTGGTCAATGGATGTGCAAAATTTGGGAAGAGTGCCCATGAGAGGGAGAATTTGAATTCAAATTTGGCAATAAATTTTGAGAGGGGGACAAGAAAACAGCAATAAATGCAATGTTGGATGACAAATCAACTTGTCATGTTGAGGGAAAATGAGGGTTTTTAATAAATCAATAAAATTGATTTATTTGTGCAAGTGGAGATATCTAAAGAATGCAAGTGGGTGAGATTAGTATTTAATCATGGTTAGATTAAATAAATGATGATTATGTTAGTTTAATGATGATTAGGTGAGTTTGACTTTTAGGACTTTGATATTTGATTTATTTAAATTAGAAAGTGATGGAATATGATTTAGGATTTGATTTAAATGGATGTTTGATTTATTAAAAGGTTGATGATAATGTTTATTTGATTTTAAATGACCTTAGGAAATGGAGATTAATGAAATTACCTACTAAATGAATGAAGGTGAACCTAATGTGAAATCTAGTTTAGTTGATGAATGAACCTGATCAAATGCAGAATGTTAATTTTGGGTATGTTCAACTTGTGTAATTGATTATATCAGGAATTGAGTAGGCCTTCATTAGGATTACCCCTCCATTGTATTATTATAAGGTCTATATAAAGGAGGTGATTATCATTGTAAGATATGTATAAAATATGATTATATTTGGGATCTCTTGGAGATATAGTGTGGAGTGGCTTCTTCTCTAAGGAGTATTATATGGTGTTACCCTACCTCAAGGTTTTAATCTATTTCAACATGTATTGGATATTAGGGCATATTGGCCCAAAAACATCTTTTGCGTTATGTGTTATCTATATTTTGTATTATATTATTTCCATTATTATATGTTTGGATCTTAAGAAGGTCCAAAAAGAAACTTCACTTAATTAAGAAATTCATGAGTGGAATATTATTATTCTATGAGTGTGTAATGCGGCTTAGGTGCCATTAAATTTGATTAAATATTCACAAAATATAGTGAGGTAGATGGTTAAAACAAGTTGATATGAACATGTATCATGTCAATTTGTTGACATAAACATGTATCGTATCAATTTGTTCAACAACTAAAAATCCACAATACCCTTTTTTAACCCAAAAATAATTTATTTTTCAACATTATTTATAATATATATTTGAGAGACCATAATGATGATTGGAACAAAATGAATAAATTATCCAATAATATTAATTATATATTTTATTGGAATAAAATCAATAATTTTTTACATCGTAAAGATCACGTAACATCAAAGCTAAAGTGGTAAAATCAACACTAGAATAAAGTTCTGGGAAGGGCTATATGACATCAATAGAAACAAAAACAACCAAATGTTTCTTTTGTCAATATAGATCAAAAGTCACAATAAACCAAAGATTTCACAAACTATAATTTAGAGGTGAGGAGAGTCTGTAGCATTGAAAAGGCATAATCGCAGAAGAAATTAACTGTGGTTGAAACCAACTGATTTGCATCCCATTCAAAACACAATAATAATAGTATAGTGTTTCTAATTCTGTGGAAGTAACTAAAAGTATCCCCTTTTCTACCTAATTTTAAACACCATTAAAATGGGAGCTTCTAATATTATGCTTTTGATTTAGTATTGTACTGTGTTTTACACATTCTCATGATTAAGTTTACAAGCTCATTTTAACTAAAATGGACTCCATTATGCCTTATTTTATTTAGGGTGTTGTAAAGTATACCTTACACTTTCATACTATACTCTTGTGGGGTTTTATTAATTAATTGAGGGTTAATTTTCTCCTTTATTGGTTCCTCACCAAATCCAAAACCTAATTAACGTACCAAGGGATAAACCCAACATTCATAAATGCCAATACAACACTTACTTTTAAAGATGTGTAGGTAGGATTTAGGACCCACATTCATCATCGGTCATCACTTCAGGTCCCAGGGACCCTATTTTTACATGATATTTCTCTCACCTGAAACCGATGTGTCCCAGGTAGTGATACTCCAGTGAATCCATTCACCACATGGTGAATGGGTCCTCACTTGGTCCTAGGACCCTATTTTTTACATAACATTTCACATTTCCTGATGTGTGTCCTAGGTAATTGAGTTAGGACCCATTCACCCCATGGTGAATGGGTCCTCACTTAGACCGAGGATCCCTCTTTGAAATATGTTTTTGGAGGTATTTTAATGATTTCAATTCCATGACTTCATGTCGGCTTGTGATATTTGAATTTTCAGAATTAATGTAAAAATAAGTATAAACACAAGGCTATTTCACTACGTTTCATCCTAGATCTTCATAAGCAATCAAGAACTTACTTTCACAAGAGTATTATAGGAGTATTCAAGAGTATTTTCAAGACATTCAAGGGAAGATTATTGAAGATTATTGCAGAAATCAAGATCCATTTTATCATGTTAGAGAAATAATGCATCATGCATGTTGTGTGAGCTAATGCACGTTGATGTAGCATTCAAGATCTATCAAGAATATTCAAGGCATTGTTTCACATCAAGTTCATGATCAACATCTACATTCATTGAGACCACTTCATGCTAAGTTGCAGATTTGTATCCCAAGATTTCAAATAAGGTGGGTGAGTTGTGATATTACATTTTGTTCATTCATCATTCCTTCCATGCATTGTTTCATTTCAAGGTTTAATTACCAAAATCAGGTTTGACCAAGGAAAACCCCTATTCCCTAACAAACAACATTTTTCTGTTCTTTGATATGTGATTGCAGGTTTTAGGTTGAAAATCATTTGGAGAGAAAAATTGCAAAAGTTGTCAAAGTTACTAAAAATGTTGTCAAATCACGAAAACTGTGCTATAGGTTCTATTTTCAGCTTTCCTACAGTTCCCAACTAGAATTTGGGAGTGGAGACTAAGAGGAACAAAACCCAGAAACTGATTTTCTAGAGTTCTAGCTAGGACCCATTCGCAATAGGATGAATGAGTCCTCAGTGAAGTTTGAAAAAGCATTTTTGATGAAAGGTACACAACATTTGACCCTCTTCAAACTTTCCTTTTGACTATTGAATCAATTAGATTCAATTTCTATTAATCATTTGCACATTATTGTTTATATATTGAATAAAATAGGATGAAAATTGGTTCATCATTTTATTTCATTTTGGTGAACCAATATTTTCCTATACTTGACTACCATAACACATACATTACCATATCAACCATTAAAATTAGAATGCACCACTATGGGGCCATCTCCACTATATGAAAAAGATGCAAACCAAATTAGGTCTACTTTTCTCCGAAAGCACTTCAACCCCGTACTGATGTCTGAATATTTACATATGTGAATGGTACGATTATCCCATATCATATCCAGATTCTTTCCCGCGTAGTTTCTTTATCAAAAGACATCTACATTCAATGAACTTAAAATAAGACGGCCAGGTTCAATGCAACACTCTTTGGCGATCAAGTATTCTTGTCCACTTGATTTTATGTATATTATTTTGCTTGATTTTATGTATATTATTTTGTAAGGCTATATATCAACCATATGTTGTTCATGAGTTTGCATGGATGGAACTACTTATGTTCTGGACTGCCTGAGTTCTCCCAACTCCTTCAGTAAAGTCATTTACTCATTTGGTCTCTGAAAATAATTCATTTCAATGACTACGACCATAAATTTATTTGCTGAAGAGTTTGGGGGAACTCTGGAAGTTACTGAACACTTGCTTAGCAGAGGGGCAACTTTGAAAGTTACTGAACTCTTGCTTTCTAACGAGGGACATTTTATTTGAGCAGATTAAAAATACTAGTTACTATATGTAGTGTTTTTGGTAATAGAAATATGAGATTTATATGCTTATATTTACTATCTTTTTATTGGTTAGATTGTTAAAATTTAAAAAGAAATCTTTAGTAAGAAAAACAATTTTTAAGACTATCAAACATGAAAGAAATTTTTTTTTACAAGCTTACAAATAAAACAAAATTGGTCTTAGTAGTAAATCGTTTATTGCATACATATTTTATTTGATTTATGTGAGAAGATCTAGTGATATTTTATTAGATGCCTAATGTGACTGATTTATCAATCATTTTCTTTATTGAAGGCCATTTTAAATGAAAAGCGACCAGTGACTCGTCGGTCAAAACATAAACAAGCATTTTGAAAGACATGTTTAATCTTGGGAATAAAATTCTGGAATTGAGTGACCATTAGCAGCTTGATTACTGAATATCTGTTTGAAGGGTTCGTGTGTTTCTTATTCAGAGAGTGCTGAGAAGAAAGTAGTGTTCACATTTGTATTGTGGTATTGTAATACTGAGGAACAATTTTCGATGCATTTTTTCCACTTTCCGGGTTCCCACTTATTCCTCCAAAATATGTTTTAAGGAAGAATAGAAAGCAAATATGGGGGTTCATGTCACATGGGAGTGTTGGATTAACCTAATTTCTTTAACCTGTCCAAACTTGAAGCTAAGTAAACTTACATATTATTTCTCAATGTGTGTCCTTAATTTTTAAGCATATCCTTGTCACAGTCCCCATGTTAACCACTTCTTCGGTGGACAACTGTTGATAAAAGAAGAAGACATAATTATATTGAAATAAAATAAAATAGGACGAAATGAGGATGGAGAGTAATGGTATAGGTAAAGGTATTACGGTGGATAATTGTGGAGAAAAAAGAAGAAGAAATAATTATATTGAAAAGAAATAAAATAGGATGAAATGAGGATGGAGTGTAATGGTATACGTATAGCATTACGAGAGGGAAGGGAGTCCAATTGCAGTGATTGTGTTGGACACGTGCCTTGTGAAGTACCATGGTTTCATGATATGAACAAAATAGATTTATTGAAAAGACTTTAGAAACTTTCAAGAAAATGAATCAATAGGTGTAAAACGACTGACTCCACAACCTTTGACTATGCCCTCTTTGCTTGAGTATAAGTGAGGGCTTTAGAATAGGTTATGGGCTTCCATCAAAGCATAAGAATAGAGGGAATTTAGGAGATGGAAATGAGAGGGAGGAAGGGAGATGCAAAGAAGGGATTATAGTCTCCTCTAAAGAAAGTTCAATATCCAAGGAAGATAGGATTCAAAGTTTCCTTCCATGTAGTGATGAAAAAGAAAGAAGAAGAGGCATTCAAATGTTTGAATAACTCTTTTGGTTATAATTGTCATTGATCACCTTAAATCCCTATAATAGGAAATGATATTGGCTTCCCAAATCAAGATCCAAGTCTTTTGACATCTCTCATCAAACTATTCCTAGGACTCCTAGAGTTAGCAAACAACCGAGAGACATGGATGGTTTTGATTTAGAGACAAAACCCACATTGAAAACTTGAAGAATTTTTCTGAATAATGTTTCAAAGATAATGAATTTTAGAACTCCCAAAAACACGTTGGTTGAGAGGAGGAGGGAGAGAAATTGATAGGAGAATCAGTCCAAGGGTGTGAGGACTACTGCAATGACCCTATCAATGAAATAAATTGTGAATAGGTACCCACCATTACAAAATGCCTCATATTACTACTCAATATGTATCTATTATTGGGATGAAAAATCATCTACTATTTATAATTCTTATTAAAATTTGGTTCAATGTAGTATTTGTTATCCCAAAACTAGCTATTAGGCATGTAGGTGAATGTTTAACCAAACTTGCATAAACTATCTAGTTCTTAG
>VDFB02226146.1:0-11991 GCA_007258455.2 Sequoia sempervirens | reverse complement strand
TATGAAGGAAAAATAGGTATATAGTGTGAATGAAAAATAAATAGATTTCCTTTACAAACATATATTTATCTCTTCCATATGGGTAAATTTGGCATCCGCGAAATTTAGGGCAGCAATTCATTGAAGGAAAATTCACCACCATGGAAAATTCATTGACAAAAAACTCACCGCCAAGTAAAATTCATCACTCACAATTCCTAAAGTTTTTGTAATATATATTAAAAAACATTGGTGAATTGTTGGCAGTAAATTTTACTTGGCGGTGACTTTTTTGTTCATGAATTTTCCATGGCGATGAATTGTTGGTGGTGAATTTTCTTTTGGTGAATTGTTAACGATGAATTTTCCTAGACCAAGATAAATTTACCTATAATTATTAGAGGATGTATATTTCAACATTATGAGTCAAAAATTACATGTTTTCCTTTTTACAACACCATATGAAAGTGTCATTTTCTTACCAAACCTTTTCTTGTAGATAGTAACTCTGTGATATATTTCAATTAGTCAAATATTTTGAGAATATATTCCACTACATTTTCCTAATTCAAAATATCATTTGGCCTTTTGTTTATGGGATAATAGTTAGAGTCAGGTAAATAGAAAAAACCAATTACAATATTTTAAAATCAATACATATTAGAAACAATAGATTTTAAGAGGCAAGTTGGAAAAAATGCACAACAGGAGCAAGTTAAATTTTAACTTACATATTAATATTTTTTTTTATGTCTTTTGTGTGGCCATGCTCTGTTTCTGCATTCGTTGGAGTTTCTTTAGCAGCGTGCGGATTATTCTGGTATAGGCGAGGGACAAGTACGAGAGAATTCTAGCAGAAAAGAGAAAATCGACGTAGGGGATATTTTAGGTCTTTTCTGAAAATGAGCTTAAAAGGGCCTTCCAAGATTATTCAGATAAGATAAAGCTGCGAAGCGGTGGTTCAAGCATAGTATACAAAGGCATCCTCTCAAATGGTATGCCTGTGGCTATCAAAAAGTTCAAGGAATTTCCCATTGGTGTTGAAAGCGAGGAATCCACGAAGCAGTTTATCAATGAAATCGTGATTCTCTCAAGTCTTAATCACAAAAATGTGGTGAGCGAAGTACATCAAGAGGGTGTAAAACCGGTTATGTAAACTCCGTTTCCTATTATGTTCAAGTGCTTCTAATCGAGATAGGCCTACAAAGGAATTGAGCGCATTATTAAAACATCTTACAACATTCTATTTTAGTAACGCAGAAAAGTGACAGTTGCCAAATGTAATCGAAGGCTATTTTACTATCCACTTATGTTCTAGTGTTACCGCGAGACAAGCCGCTAAATGGTCCTCGTGTGGAGATTATTTGCAAATTTCTTGTAGACTAGTAACCCCAAAACACAGAATTATTCATCGCTCCTTGCTAACACTGTGGTTGCTAAGGATAAAGGGCTTGAAAATGCAACTAGGGTTATCTCCAAAGTATACTCTGATGTTGCATACTTATTTAATGACGATGATGAAGTGGTGAAACAAAATCCCAAGGCTGAGGCAAATGGAGGAGAATCAGGCATCTCCAAGGAAACCTTACCAAGCATAGGAGATGACTACAGAAGAGCAGCACCAACAATACCAAGCATAGCTTGCATGGAAAAAGAATGAGGAGATTGCAAGAAGATTGGCTACAGAGGGTGTTGGTATATGAGATAGATCTATTGAAAAGGCTTTAGAAACTTTCAAGCAAATGCAATTGGTAGATGAGGCCAAAGGAATTAGGGAGGTTATTTATAATTTGTTTAAAAAAATTCCTATAATGCTCTAACACTCTGGTTGAGATAGGTTGAAAATGGAATTAGAGATTATTTAAACCTCTACTACGTTCTAATTTCAAGCACTACAGGTTGTGACAATTCGCCATACCTCAGAATACAAAGCTAGTAATTGCAGAGAACTTGATTCCTCATTCACCTTCCCAACTGCTTGTTCACCGCACAAAAACACTAAAGGTGGAAGCCATCTTAAAGCTTGTTGACATTTATTAACTCAAAGAAGATTTGGTGACTTTGTAAATGCTAGGATATGCACGCAGACCAGAGGAGTGGTGTAGAACGGTGCGAACGGGTTCCCAACCATACCTAGTGACGTGAATATAGGAGGAATGGCCATGCCTGCTGACGTGGAAATAGTCAACATGGGAAAAAAATATACAACATACTTGAAGGAGCATTTAAAACCCCTAACTGCACTGCACACTGCTATTGGCATCCTTCTACTTGGGATTTGGTGAGAGTGACCACTGAAAACAAAATCCAACCAGAATAGTCTAAGCCGGCACCAGACAGTAAGACTTTTCTGGTTGAATTCTCACCTATAATAGCCTATCAGCTAATTATGATTTTCTTATTACAAATTTTAAAAAGTATAGAAACTTGTACGTCTGACCACCTTAACTTGGTCAAAACTTCATGAATTTTTTTTTTTTAATCCTATAGTATGTGAAGCATGGAATGTGACACATGTTTTGAATTAAAAAAATATCATACCATTTGAGAGCTATAGATTTTTTCCAATTATCCTATCAATTAGGACTTTAGTTGTAATTCAAATAGAAAATGAATAATAATTATTTATTAAATGCAAAGACAACCATAATTTATATTGGTGAAAAGTTGAGAATCTCATAAACCCTTTTTGTTTTATCAATTTTGGGTAAAAAAAAGTCGTCGGCCAAATACCCTATACATACCCATCATATCACCACTTTTTTTCCCATCATGATCCTGCACATACCCAAATGTATTAATTATTTTTTATAGGGATTATTTTCAAAAATACACTTAATGAGCCCTGAAAGTGTAAAATGGGGCCAAATAAAGCATAATAAAGTGTCAAATTATTGATGCCAAGCCTATAAAAGAATGAAATTTTGTTACAACACTTTGAAATAAGGCTCAATAAGTGATAAAAATGTGAAATATATTAATAAGCTCTTAGAAAAGTGTGAAGATGTGTTACAAAACATCACAACACTTTTGCAAAGCATCATAAAATTCTTATTAATTCACAATGGTCCAAGACCTAATGTGAATGTGTTGACCACATTACAACATTAAATCAAGGAAAAACTAGGCTGACATCTAGAAGAAGGACCCAAATGAGCGTGAAAATGTCCAAAGATACATTTTTCTATGCTACAAAAATAATACATCTTTCTATCCTTCCATGAAACAACCAACATAAGTGGAGATGTTTGGTCTTTTACATCCTAAAATTGAGTCACAAACTAAGCCTACACTTCCAACAATGAGTGAACCTAGCTCCTCTAATCAAGCGTAGAGTCATTCATCTTATGTTAACAAATTGACCAACACTCCTATCAACCTTGCAGAGACTTATGGTTAAGGATTTAAGATCATAACAAACCAAGGAAGTGACATAACTAACAATCATGAAATTTATAAACTTTTTGTAGACACTAAAAAATGTGCTAAGTCTGCAAGCATCATTTTTCTTGGTCCTTGTCCTTTGATAATTGAATAATTTTAATTATTTGATTATTCCTCTATTAATTAAATAATTTTAATTATTAATTATTTAATTAATTCACTTTGTAATCTTTGTTTTATCTTCATCAATTAAATAAATTAATTATGTCACTAACATTCCCTTTCTTCAATAATTAAATAAATCATTATTTATTTAATTATTTATCTTTATTGTTCTCCTATACTCATAATAATAATAAATATTTTCCTAAGCATTTAACCTTTCATTCCTCTATAAATTAAATAATTTTCAATATTATTTAAGTAGGCGCCATTCTTCTCCCCATTAAATAATTAATTCAAATTAAGTATTAGGTATTTAATTTCCATCTCTCCACATTTAAATAATTTGATTTTATAAACTAATTTATTTTCCATTTTCCTCAAATAAATAATTTGAATGAATTATTTATTCTCCAACTTGGTCAAATATTTTCTTCTCATAAATTAATTATTTTTCAATTTTTAATTAATTATTTTCATCCATTTTCTCATTAATTCCTATCATAGCTGCCTTTGTCATAGTCATCTCTGTCATAGTCATTGCTATGATAATCCTCCCATGAATAGCATATTCTGGGTGCATCAATCATCCACTGTTGATCTTGGCATCTTTTTGGAAACTTGATCTTGATCATTCATTTCATAACCTCCCTCTCATGGATTCTCATCTATTGATCATTGAATCCTTCTAGAGGATTAATCTTGACCATCCATTTGAATGGTTGTTGATTTTCCAAGATACTAAGAGGGGGGTGAATCAGTATCTTCTTAAACTTCCTAAAGAAATACCATCCAATATCTCCAATGCATATAATAGTGAAGATAAATAAGAGCATTAAGAAATCATGAAATCACAAAACACATGAACACCAAGATTTTTATGTGGAAAACCCAAAATGGGAAAAGCCACGGTGATTGTTAGCTCACAATATAGTATAACCGTTTATGAGATATTACAAAAATGGGGTGGCTCACTGCCAAGACTCACTATCCAAAATTAGAGGCTCACTGATTATAGAATTACAATGAAAAAATTGATTATAGCCAAAAAATGAACTAATATTTCACACCTAACAAGTGTTGATTTAGTTCCAATGAAGCTCAATAAACTGACTTGACACACTTCATCATATTATCACTTCTACAAATTCACATTCACAACTACACCATCTATTTTTCAATCTTAAAAAATTGTCTAATATATATACCTAATCCATTTGCAAGCATCAATTAGGTTGGCCTAATTAGATGCAACTCTTATTCATCAAAAATACCAATTGTAAGCTTCAGGCTTTCACTAAATCTTTCAAAAAAAAATTCAAATGCTCAACATGATACATCATGTCATCATGGACGTAAGATATATCACACATATATCTGCAAAACAAAGATAATTCACCATTACATCATCTATCCATTAGGTTAGTCAAAGATAGACCTAATAGAAAAATTGCAATTAGCATAATAATGTTGATACACCATACGAGCATCTGAATACATGAGATTTTGAATGTACATGCTTACAACATCCATACACGAACTTCCAAAACTACAAGCAATAATAATCAATAGAAAATGATTGCGGACCAAAATACTAGAGGATGTAAGCTTCATACCAATTTAGATACTGGTCCAAAATATCAAATCAATTTCAGACTTAATCTTTTAGTTGTAACTCATATAACATGGTGACATCAATGACAACATAAAATAGAAAAAATGATATGTTCTTCATTCTTCCAACAATCTCCCCTTTTTTCATTGATGGCAACATGTGCAATTTTTTTTTTACAAAACCTCTTATGTACAACACTTCTCCCCCTATCACGAGTATTTCATCTCTCTTCACTCCCCCTTTGACATCAAGGAAAAAGGGTGACATGAAATAAAAGAAGAAAAACATTAATTAGAGGATGGAGAGCCTTGAAGATCCTTAAGAATACCTTACCATGCAGATTTACCATTCTCCCAACTTTTCTTTGCAACAATCAACATCCTATTCAAGGATTCCAAATCCATGAGACTTTCCTCTGCTTCATCTGAAGTACCAAGAGTCAGATTTATCTTCCCAAGTACCTTTATACTTTCCAAAGCATTGCAAACTAGGGTGTACTCCATTCTCACAAGATCATCTAACTAACTGAATTTCCTAATGATTTCTCCCTTTTGCTTCTATGAAATAAATAATTTGTCTCTATGAGACGAGATAGCATTCCAAGTTGATCTATCTCTATCCTTGGATGCATTGTAGGTATCAGAGATAGTAGAAGCTATTTGGAATCTAAATATCCATAACATTTATAATGCCTGCTAAAATCCAATCTACCCCCAAATAAAAGTAAAAACAACATTAGTTTAGGCTCAAATTTGCACAATGTGTTCCAAATTTTTCTCATACATGAAAACTGCTATACTGTAAATGTAATTCCAATAATATCATTCATGCTAACCTCTCCTCAAACTCTTTGTTTTCAGTCTTCTCCAAGACTACAAGCATACCCTTAAAGGATCTCTAATAAAATCTTATATTTCTACTAGAGGCAGAGGATACCAATTGATGTAATCGAAAGGTTGTCTCTGCATGCAATGTCTTAGGAGTGATCCTCAAATCATTTTTGTTCCTTCTCTGCAGTCTCTAGAATCTCCTCCCTACCATACCGTACCCTAATACTCATCTTATGCATAGAGAAATTAATCAAAGTCCACGAGCTCCTTGAAATATGCAATGTTTGAAAACATAGTGAGATATGCAATAATGAACTAAAACATGAACAAATGCAAAAAATAATTGAAATTAGGTTGAAAATAATGTGCTTGGAAAATGAATGATTAATCTAGGATGATCTGAATATTGGAAAAAATCAATTAAAATCACCAGTGGAACTCATTTTCCACTGATGGCAAATCGGTCCCAATTTCACCGGTAAAATCCTTGAAAATTGGTTTATAGATATTGGGAACTAGGAATCCCACAAACACCTTTTCAGCCATAAGGTGGGAATCTACCTACCGAACAACAGAAATCAACTACCCCAAAAATTCGGAAATCAAAGGTCAATTTATACCTAGTCATGAATTTGTTCTCGTTGATGTTCGAATCGAGGGTTGTCTCCAAGCTTGAAATATTAGGCTTTATTTTACCCTAGGTAAAACACTTTGTTGACTTCTTGACCACATTTCAAGACCTATTTTCTTGATAAATATGCATACAAAAGTCACAACCTTGTTGAAGAAATTTGAAGTTATGTCAATGGCTACTCCAAGATGCTTGATTAATGCTTGATTAAATGATGCAAAGTTCTCAAATGCTAATTGATGTTTAGTGAATGCAAGTCAATGAGGAGATTGGGAGATGTAAAATGAAGAGAAAAACACTTATTTATACACACTTATGCCCTAATAACCCAATAATACATCATCACAGGCCAACATAAGGTATTTTTAAATAAAAAACTGAAAGAAAATTTGAATTTATCTTTAAATGGTATTTCAAGAGTAATCACCTTCGTTCCACAAGTGAATGGGTCCCAACTAACAAGCGGGTTGGAATTATTTCTACATTTAATAAGTTGTTTATTTTGTGTCATCCTAAATTCACTCAACTGTCTATATGCATGTTAATATATAAGAAAGGTGTAATAGTGAGATTAAGCCTAGCAGTGCAAAATATTTGCCGCAAGATCCTTACAACACCTTAGAATAGGACTCCATAAGTGATGAAAAGTTGATTTTTAGGTGAATTATAATGAAAAGAGTTTAGAAAAGTGTACAAATGTGTTACAACACCTTCACAAGATGTCATAATTTGAATTTTAAGGACCTAAAGTGAATGCATAAGTTACATTGCAACATTAAATCAAAGAAAAATAGACCAAGCATCATGAGAGAAAGACCTAAAAGACCATGAAAATTTCAATGATCCATTTTTCTATGGTCCAAGCTTCTTGTGTTGCATGTGGACCTCCATGGATTTTTTTACACAAGTTCCAATTCTAAGTTCATTGGGATCCTTAAAAATTTTCAACAACATCTATACATAACCCTCAGCTTTATCTTCTATAATTTCATATCCCAATGGTTGAATCCATATGGTCTGGGGTTCTACTACTTCAATCATGCATTCTTCAAAGGAAACATGAAATATGATTTCATTTTAATATTTCTCAACAACTTTCCTCAAAATCCTCCCTCTCTCATTCATGTTTCTCTTAAATACAACAAAGAATGTTGTTAGAGAATTATCTATGTTCTTCAAATCACCCAAATTATGTAAGTGATCATAAATATGATATGTCATAGGTTTGGATGTATCCAAAATATGATATCCTACCTTCCAGGAAGTCTTTTTAAAAAATAGAATAACAGACACATAATCAAAGAGCCAAATCTAAATGAAAAATTATTTTCATTGGTTGAATTTAAATTCTCAAACAACTATTGTCAGAGAATTTCACACAAGTCATAGTCTACACTATTGAATACCATATAAAAACTAGTATAAATAGTTGTGGTAGAAATAGAGTTCTCTCTATTGGTGAAGTAAATTTTATGACCAATCATGATAGAAACATACTTCATAGTCAGATTAGTGATTGAATTTGTTGTAAGAGATCTTTTGTCATATTCAGCACTAGTGACATCCATCACCACTTCATTCTTCATGAATTTCATCACAAGTAATTTTCTAGTGTCACAAAGCCCAATAACAACCCTAATCACCTCCTTAGTTAATAGATGAGGTCGATCAGTCCAGAATTATTTATGATGTATTCTACTAAGAATAGGTTTCACATATCTATCATCAATCATAGATCTAAAATTGGGAAAGTAGTTCCATCTGTCCAATCTCTTCACAACAAGGTTTGAGTATTCAGGTTTCACTAAGAAATTATCTCCAATGAGCTCATTTTTCCAAATATCAATCAATTTTTTATGATTGAATTCAACTTTTTTTACTTAGATGTACATTCTTGTGTCTTCAGTCGACATATCCCCACAAGGGATTAATGAGAAGGTGCCCATAGGGTCATCTTCAAAGACCTTCATAGAATATTTCCTATATGATGGTCTAGGTCTTTCAAACACTTTAAAAACTATAGGGGTTGCCATTCTTCACAATTTTGAACTTGAACAATTAAAAAAGATGATTCACACAAACCCATAACTATGTAGAAAAGTAGAATACATTTTCTTTATGAAGAACCAAAACTAGGGTTTGCATAGATCAAACTTAAAATTACCTCAAGAACACTCCAAAATTCTCTTTGATTTCTTCAAATGAAAAAGTTATTAAAATTCCTTACACATTTACTTTATAAAATAATGATCTATCCTAATTCACATTAAATGTGACAAATTTCAAAAAGCTACTAAAAACCCCTTTCTTAGAAAAACCCTAATTTTCTCTACAAATGATCATGTCTTCATGTTTTCTTTTGGTTTCACTTGCATAACCTTTAACTGATCTTTTCTTACAACATATATTTGTGCCAAAGACTGGTAGGCCAAACATTAGGGGGTTCAAACAATTTTTTATTAAAACTCCCCCCTAAGACCATACTAGGTCTAATTCTCAAAGGAATTTTCTATACCAAATGCAGGTTTAGATGCATCAGTCATCTTAGTCTCTTATTTCTTCCTCCAAATCTTATTCATTTCTTTTTTAATCTTATTCTTGTCAAATTTCTTCATAGGTTCATTCTATTCTATTGAATCAGTCTACTTACCCTTTTTTCTTCTGCAAACTCTTGAGATATGTCCTAGTTTGTTGCAATTTTAGCAAACAAAAATTTTCTAATTTTTTAGACCTCCATTAACCCTTGATCTACATTTATTTGTTGTGTCAATTTTTTTTGCATGTATAGCAGTAACCATTAAAGGATTGATTCATTCTTCCTCCATTAGACCAATTCACCATCTGAGTTTTGCATTCTTTTGCACACAAAACATTGACCAGAGAAGGAATCAAGAAATTGATGCATCCTACTCCTACATTATGTTTCCCTATAACCAAATTTGTTACATGAAAAAAAAGTACCATTGAAAGATGGATACCTTTGTGCATTAGGTTGTCTCACAGGTAGTCTCCTAACAAAGTTCCTTGAATTTCCTTTCTTCTTTCCATTATTCTAAGTCTTATGATTATCCTTCGAGTTTTCAACTCCTTCCATTCCCAAGCCACCTTTGTCTTTATTCAGTTTCTAGCCTAAAGTTGAATCATCAAGCTTGTCTAAGCTAGGTTTGAAATTATTTTCATAGGGTTTCACTTTCTCCAGATATACTTTTGGATTCACAACTTCTTATTCAAGCTTAGTGCACTCATCAAAATTGCTTTGTACCATTTTATTAAGACATTCTTCAATTCTTAAATTCTTTTCTTCTACTTACACCTTCAAACTATCAATTTCTTCATTAGCTTGCTTCAACTAATTAGTTACTTCCCTATGCCTTTCTTTGAACTTCTTCAAATGCTCTTTTAATTTTTTGACACGTTCATTTGCATCTTCAATATTTTCTTTCAAATCTCTATTTTCACTTTCAACTATGTGAAGATCCTCAAGTGCAACCTAGAGCCCTTCTTTATCATTTGTTTGTTCCATATTTAGGATCTTCCTCAAGTTGTTAGGCTTCTCTGAAGTAACTAAGCTCTAATACCAATTGTTGAGTGTCCAAGATATTGAGAGGGGACAATGAATAGTATCTTCTTAAACTTATTGAAAAAATATCATCCAATAACTCAAATGCATATAATAGTGAAGATAAATAAGAGCATTAACATAACATGAAATCACAAAACACATGAACACCATGATTTTTATGTGGAAAACCTAAAATGGGAAAAACCACGGTGAGTGTTAGCTCACAATATAGTATAACATGTTATAAGATATTACAAAATGGGGGCGGCTCACTGTCAGGACTCACTGTCGAAACTTAGATGCTCACTACCTACATAATTAAAATGAAAAAATAGCTTACAAATAGAAAACGAACTGATAATGTACACCTAACAAGTGTTCATTCAGCTCCAATGAAGCTTAGTAAATTGACTTGACACACTTCATCATATTCACACTTCTTCACATTCACATTCACAATTGCATCATCTATTTTTCAATCTTCAAAAATTCTCCAATATATATTCCTGGTCCATCTGCAAGCATCAATTAGGTTGGTATAATTAATTGCAACTCTTATTCATCAAAAATACCAACTATCGACTTTACGCTTTCGCAAAATATTTCTAGAAATAATTCAAATGCTCAACACACTACATCATGTTAGAATGGACCTAAGATAGGTCAAAGATATAGCTACAAAAAAAGGTTAATTTTCCATTACATCATCTATCCATTAGGTCAGCCAAAGATAGACCTAGTAGCAAATTTTTAATTAATAGAATAATTTTGATACACCAGATGAGCATCTGAATATGTGAGATTCTACCCATGCCCCAAAATCCATACACCAACTTAGAACTGCAAGCACACAATCGTCGTTTGATTGTAGACCAAAATACCTGAGGATGTAAGTTTCATACTAGTTCTATACTGTTTCTCCCAGAATACCGCATCAAATTTTAGACTTAATCTTCCAATTGCAACTCATATCATGGTGACACATTGACAACAATAAAACTATAAAATATAGATGCCTTTCATTCTCCACAGTTGTCTATAAAGAATCCTTCCTCCATTTACCTTAACAGCTATTGTGTCTCCAACTTTCTACTTACAATTTGCAAGTACTTGAATAAGTAAAATGAAAAATATAAGGGAAAATATTGCAAAAGGAGAAATAGGAGAGACAAGCAAAGGAATCAACTTTAATGGGGAGTGTTTGATTTGAATTGATTTTGTTTATTTCTCTCATTGTTTGTATTCTCTTGTTTGGATGTGGTTTGTATCCTAGAAGTGTTGGTTGTCACTTTATCTAGGCTAGAACTAGTTTATCCCCATCTTACGTTGGTGAACACAATGTGAACAATAGTTTTTTCAAGATTTCATATCATTTTTGTTTGTGTTTGTAGATTTTAGGTATGAAACAACACATTTGATTGAAGCAACGACACATTTGACAAGAAACAACACATTTGGCTAAAATAATGATGCATTTGCTAAAGGAATTATAGGCGGTAAAATTTTAATTTTAAAGTGTGATGCAATCACTCTAGTGTGACGTGACACATTCATGCAATTGCTGCAAGAAACAACACATTTGTCTACTCAGTATAAATTTCCAGTTTTGGTGCCTTCTCGATTTGTTTTCTTGGTTTTCTGAGTAGAGTAGTATTTTTTGATTACTAATATTTTGTTTGTAGCATGTGGCTTTGAAATGTAGCTCTAAAAAGCATGTTTCTTTCAAAACAACAAAAAAATTGAGCTCTTTAGTTTAGTTTTAAGCAATTTTTCAATTTTTTTTGTTTTGTACAAATTGCAGCAGGATCATAAGGTTAAAAAGAACTGC
>VDFB02226145.1:0-10883 GCA_007258455.2 Sequoia sempervirens | reverse complement strand
TTGAACTTCTCTGGATTCCATCATTGGTTTACTTGTGCTTTCCTGCAAGTCCTGCTCTAATTCTATAATCTTACTAAGAGAAGTATTTAATTCTTCGTTCTGTCTTTCCTTTTCCTCTTCAAAGGCTGAAAACATGAGCATAAAATTTCCTTTTAAATTATGAATTTCTTTATTTAATCCATCTCTGTGTATCCTATTTTCCTCATTACAATTCTGAATTTGTATTTGCAGCTTAGTAATAGATGTATCTTTTCCCTGCATTTCCAACTTTAAATCCTCAATTTCTTGATCCCTTTTTTTATTACAGTCTTATACACCATTATTTCCTCTTGTTGTAATTCCATCTTTTCCTTATTTTCATGCAACTGATTTCTTAACTCTTTTATCTCTAATTTCAATTTTTCCAATTCTATGTTAATATTTTTAGTTTCAACAATTTCAACAGCTTTATTAATAACTAGAGACAAATTTCCTAACATACTATCATCAACCTCCATAGGAAGTGGAGATTGTCCCCTTTTTGTTTCATTTTTTTCTTGTTCTACAGCTTCTTCTTTAGACACTAAGTGAAAATGTACTTCTTCAACAAACATTTCTTTTTCTGAGGATTGGTGAATTGACTCCTCAGTTTCCAAGTTTTTCTTTTGCTTTTTAGATAATTTTGACCTATTCTCTTTACTCTGTGTTGGGGTTTCTGCAGATCCAGAGGATAATATTTTACTCTGCCTTAAAGGAGGAGTATCCTGATAATTTAAAATAGTTGGATCATTTAGAAGAATAGTTCTTCTTTTCCTCTTCTTAACAGGATGAGTATCCACATTTGGATTCATTATCTCTACATCTTCTATATGGGCCGAAGTTTCAAACTCATCATTTCTAAATTCTGGCATTTCCTCACCAACTATGGTAGGAATTTGGGGTTCAGGAGCCTTAGGGTCTTCAAGGGAAGTTGCTCTGGAAGGTGAAGCAGCTTGTTTTGAAGATTCTCCTAATTCTAACTTCCTTCCTAATGTAGGCATATCAAACTTCCCCAAAAACATTTCCCATTTGCTCTTAGTTTTCTTACAGAAATGATATTTACAAATCAATTGAATTAACCCATGATGTTTTAATGGCCCTGAACCCGTTTTGTATCAATTGAATAAATTTGACAGGATGATGCAAGGGTATTGGCTGAGGTGACTGTATAATTATTATGACATGAATGAGGAAGTTCATGGATGACAAAGTCATTAATGAAGGCAAGCTATTATGGCATATTTTAATTATAATGGAAAAAGAAGGCGCGTGTACCAATGTACGATAATCAAAGCATCAAGAAAGATTTGAAAATTTTTCTAGAAAGGAGTTGGTGAAATGAAAAATGAATAAGTTCCGAAGCACACATAAAGCATGCATTCGGACAAAGAAAGTTGTTAAATTTCTGGAGCATGCATAAGGCATGCATTAGGAGCTTGGAAAATGGATAAGTTCTAGAGCATCACTGAAAGATGCAGCCGAAAAGGTAACCGAATGAAATTTCCAGAGCATCATTGAAAGATGCAACCGAAATAGCTACTAAATGAAAGTTTTGGAGCATCATCGAAAGATGCAGCCGAAGCAACAACCAGATGAAAGTTCTGGAGCATCGTCGAAAGATGCAACCGAAGGAACAACCAGATGAAAGTTTTGGAGCATCGTTGAAAGATGTAGCCGAAGCAACAACCAGATGAAAGTTTCAGAGCATCGTCGAAAGATGCAGCCAGAGCAGCAACTGGAGAGAAGAAAATGACGAACACCATTTAACTCAAACTTCCAGATTTATATCATTCCAAAAGAACATCCTTCCAACATGGTAGGCTGAAGAGTGCGTTCCGAAGCATCGGGCGTTTAGACCATCAAGTTCCAAAGCATTGGTCAGCTAAATGATCAAGTTCCAGAGCATCTTGGAACAGTGCTTCGGAAGTTGTTATTCCTTTATGAGAGGTCCTGCAAAATGAAAACACGTCTTAAGTCTAAAAATTTATGAAAAAATACTTTGAAAACAAATTGGGTACACATGTATTTTTATTACAATTTTTCATCAATTGTTTTTTTTTTTAGATAACATATAAACATTAAATCAAATAGACTCTGCCTTGGCAAAGTCAATGCATTGGATCTCTCCTTGCATTTCTACTAGCTTTGTAAATTCTTCTTTATTAACTGGTTTATGGTAAATACGTAGGCGATGACCGTTAACTAAAAGAGTTCATAAATCACCATCAATAGGTTTTAACCGAACTGTGCCATTCGAGAAAACTTCAGATATTTCATATGGCCCCAGCCAATGAGTTCTCAGTTTTCCTTTATGGTCTTTATATCTTGAATCGAATAGCAAGGCCCAGTCACCATTATGGAATTCTCTCTTTAATATATTTGTCATGCCAAACTTTATGTTGATGTTGAACTAGTTCAGTTTGATGAACAACATCCAAATGAAGCTCATCCAACTCATTTAACTATAAAAATAATTCTATTTGAGCTCATTTCAAATCTAGACCCAACTCCATAGTTGTTCATAGGGTTTGAAGTTCAAATTCAATGGGAAGAAGAGGTTTCTTCCCAAAAAAAATCTCATAGGGACTGAATCCAGTTGTAGATTTCCATGTTGTATTGTATGCCCAAACGGCTTCAGGCAATTTCCTGGCCCAATCTCTTCTTCCTGAAGAGACACTTTTTGTCAGTATGTTTTCTAACTCCCTATTAGTCACCTCTACTTGACCATTTTCTTGAGGGTGATCAGGGGATGAATTCTTATGGCTCACCTGAAAATGGTCCGTAAATGCTAGGAGAAATTTGGACATAAATTGGGGTCCCTGATCTGTAATGATAGTTCGGGGGGGCTCCAAATCGAAGAAAAATTTTGTTATAGAGAAAATCAACAACTTGCTCTTCTCTGGCAACTCGTAAAGCTTGAACTTCTGCCCATTTTGTTAGATAATCAGTACAAACTAATATATATTCTTTCCCTTGAGAGGAAGGATCTATGGGGCCGATAAAATCTAACCCCAATTTTGTGAATGGTTCCAAAGTTACCCGAGGCTGCAAAGGAATTTCTGTCGAAGCAGTTGGTCTTCCTACTCTTTGACATTCATCACAATGACGAACATAATTTTTAACATCTTTATCCATTGAAGGCCAATAATAACCAGCACCTAAAATTTTATGAGTTCTTTTTGCAGAATAATGACCCCTTGAAGGATCATCATGACAGGCCCTCAGAATACTATAAGTTTCATCAGCCCTGACACATCTTCTCAATACCATATCAAGTCCACAATGAAATAAAATCCCATTGATCCATTTAAATGGTGCACACTCTCAAATAAGTCTCTTCCTTTGTTTTGATGTAAATTCAGGAGGTACTTCGGAAGTAGCTAAATAGTTGGCAATATCAGCCAAGGAACCTTTATAGAGATAGCAAACACATTTTCATCTGGGAACTCATCTTGTACAAGTGCTCGATCACCCTCTTCTTGTTTGATTCAAGATAAAAAGTCTTCCACCTTGTTAAATTTCCCTGGCTTGTCAAGTATTGTCACATTGAACTCCTAAAGAAGTAGTAACCATCTCATTATTCAACCATTAACTACAGGTTTATTCATTAAATATTTTATAGCTGAATGATCTATATAAACTATAACTTTATATCTTGTAATATAATGACAAAACTTTTTGATGGAATGAACCATAGCTAAGAATTCTTTTTTTGTTGTCATGTAGTTTCTCTCAATAGACGTTAGGTTTTTACTAATAAAATATATGGCATATTTACCCCCATCCTCATCTTCTTGTCTTAATACTGCACCAATTGCATCATCTGAAGCATCAACATAAATGTGAAAGGGAAGATTCCAATTTGGTCCACGTAGTACAAGATCAGAGACAAGCTTTTCTTTTATCATTTCAAATGATTGTTGACACTCAAACGTCTAATTAAACTCCACATCTTTTTGGAGGAGAGAAAACACATGGGCTGCTATCTTACTGAAGCTTTCTATGAACCTTCTATAATATCTAGCATGTCCAAGAAAACTTTTAACATCTGTTTGTGTTTGAGGTACAGTCAATTTTTGAATGACTTCAATTTTTTTAGGATCAACTTTTATTCCTTCTGAGGAAATGTGATGGCCTAAGACTATTCCTTGTTCCACCATTATTAAACACTTTTCATGGCTAAGGGATAGTCAGTTTTCCTCACAAACCTCCAAAACTCTATCCAGGTTTTGAAGAGCTTCATCATAGGTTGACCCATATACTGTGAAATCATCCATATAAACATCTACACAATCATTGACAAGTGCTGCAAATATAGCCAAAATGGCCCTCTGAAAAGTCGTTGGAGCATTACAAAGTCCAAAAGGAAGAACTTGGTATGCATATGTACCCCAAGGACAAGTAAACGTTGTCTTATCTTGGTCTTCTGGTGCTACTTGAATTTGGTTGTAACCACTAAATCCATCTAAGAAAGAAAAATATTTCCTCCCAGCCAAATTGTCCAAAACCTGGTCAATGAATGGTAAGGGAAAATAATATCTAAAGGTGCCTTTATTGAGTTCTCTATAATCCACGTAAATTATCCACTTGCCATTTTTCTTTGGTACAACTACCATAGGTGACACCCACTTACTATCTGAGATAGGATAAATGAATCATGCACAGAGGAGTTTCTCAATCTTAATTTTGACAAGATCCTTTAATGCGGGGTTGAGTCTCCTCTGTGGTTGATGAAAAGGTATCATATTAGGATCAGTATAAATGTGATGAGTACAAACACTTGGGTGAACCCCCCTCATGTATGTATAGTCCCAAGCAAAAGCTTTAGACCTTTTTACCAGCACATTAAATAATTTATCCTCTTGTATTTATGTCAACCAACTATTGACATTCACAGTTTTTCCTAGTAGTAACAATTTTTTTTCTTCCTGGATAGGCTGATGTGACAGTATGTATTGGTCGTAACAAAGTGTTGAGAGGACAACTATGAGGTATAAGTCAGTGAAATCTTGTAATATCATCAAAGAAATAACTTGTTCTAGGAATCATATTAGCCAAGGGACAAGGCATCCCCATGGTAACATAATTCTGTTCCATCCCACTTATATCAATCGGTTGTCCCAAAATTTAAGGTACATCCTCTATCACTTCTTCACTCAAACCTATAGCCAAGTGTGCAACCTGGTGCAGGAGCACCTAGTCTCCTAGTTGCAAAATTTCACTTTTTGAAGGTTGATAGGTGGTCAATGGGTTAGATCAATATGTTTTAGGTTTATTTATGCTAAATAAGGTCAATTAAGACCATTTAAGGTGTATTAGGTTGATTTCTTTTGAGTCTTGGTAATCAAATGTGCAAATAATGCATTCTTGCTACAAAATTGTCAACATTTGAATGTAGCCTTTTGAAGGAAAATCCTTGAATTTGGGTGTAAATATACAAGAATGAGGTCTAATATGTTGTAACAGGGTGAATTAGATGTGTTAGAGTGATTTAGGAGTTTCTGGGTGTCAAAATTAAAAAGTTGCAAAGTTTATGTAATATTGTCATATGCAATTTGTCTTAAAATGCAACTTAATGAAGATTAGAAGGTCTTAATGATTAAAAATCAGTTATAGGTGTTGGAAGAAGTTGGAATGAAACTAAAAAAATGTATAAGAACCTTCAATGGCTCAAAAGTGGGGTTGGTTGGAGATTGGTGAGCCTTTTTTGATCAATAAAAGCACAGTTTTTCAGAAAATTACTATTTTTTCTCTACTTTTGTCGTTGTACAGATCTGTACGGACTCCAAATGTTCTGAAATTTTTTTGGTAGTTGTAGGCCTATGAATTATATTTAATTTTCTTCAAATCTGAAGGTCTAACTCCTTGTTTTGTGAAAGTTATTCAATTTTTATTGCTGCTACCTGTTTTTTCCATATTTGTGGGTTGAGGGTCTTCAAAAATGATAAAATGACCCATTCCACTTTTTGTGTTTACTGTATCTTGTGGAATGGGTCCTCTAAAATGTAAATTAGATGTTTAACATGTTCAAGATGCTGTGAGATTGAATTGCTAGTGAATGGGTGGAGCCCTAAAACTGGAAAATGTGTGTTTCCTCTTGGAAAAGGGTGGTTCAAACCTATGAAATGATGAAAAAATGATGCCAAAGGCCAAGTGTGTGTTTTTTGAGCATGGGGGGAAAATATTTGATGTGTCTGAGTAGTTGGTTTGGCTGGGAGTGACTGGGAGTGTGAACTTTTAATAAGGGTACCCTAAAATCCTTGGTTTCTACATGTTTTTTGGAGGGTTTGAGTTTAAGAGTGTATAAGAACAAATGAGGTCTTAAGACCTGGGAAATATGTGGTTTTGTAACATTTTTCAAGACTATTTTTTGGTTTGGTGGTCTGGTGATAAGATTAAAGAGGGGTCTCTTTGTAAAAATGGCCTAATTGGAGGCCTAAAACTGTGAAATTCTTGATTTTGAAATCTTTGATCCAAAAGAGTAATATCTGAATTTTTGATATGATGAATGAATCTGAAATGGGTGCTTGATTCTATGTTTTATTTCTTTGGTTTTTTGGAATAATTTGGTCTAAAGATGAAAAAATCAGTTTTCCTGTACTACAAGGGATGCTAGTGGTAGAAGGTGAGTTTTGAAGGTTGTGAAGAATCTAACTTTGAGATTTCTTTTAAATGGATAAATTGTCATCATTGGAATGTTTAGAAAAAATTTTAGGGCCTTGGTGGAGGGTTGGTGTTGTTTTGCAAATTTGAAGGGTTGAGACCCTTGAGGGTGAGTTGATACTTGGCAAATTGAAGGTGTTTTCAAGAAGGGTTCATTGTTTCTGATATTGACATTAGTTTGTTGAGAGTTATTACCCACCTAGGCTCTGCATCACAACCTCATTTACTAACTCATCCTCTAATTCCTCTCCATGTTGTTTAATCACTACCATGGCCAAGGAGGCCAAGCTATCTTGCCCACTAAATTCTTCTGGTTCATCAACCCAGACTTTATTATATTCAGTAGGCTTAGCAGGAGGATATAAAAATAAATTTTTACTAACTATACCATATGAAATGGTCATTCCTCCTTCTCGAAAATCAATTTTAGCAGCGATAGTAGCCAACCATGGTCTTCCCAAAATTATTGGATAACTATCTTTAGGTGTAAGCGATTGGATTTTGAAAGTCAACTAGATATTCCCATCCATCAACTTTAACAAGAACATTTTTTATAACACCTTTTGGAATGGATATAAACTAATTTTCCATTTGTAAGACTGTAGTTGTAGGAATTAAATCAATAAGACTTAATTTTTCCACTACATCCACCGTCATTACATTAATGGCTGCTCCTAAATCCACCAATGCATTAGGTATTGCTACCTCATTAATTGTAATAGTAATTAGTGGACTCCTAGGATCATCATATTTTGGAGCAACAGTCTTCCCAGACAAAAATTCAGCTAAATAACCATCAATATGCATAATATTTATTTTCTTTGGTTTCCTTCTTGGAGTTCTAATACACAGTTGTTTGATCAGCTGATTTAACTCAGGGATTTCCTTTATTTCCTGCAGCAAAGGAACCTCTATTTGCAATTGTTTAATTTCCTGAATTAATGCAGTTTCAGAAGCTAATGTCATTTTTGGAGTATCTTTCAGAATTGTTGATTTCAGAGGCTCCAGAAATGGTGCTTGAGTTTTCTCCTTTGAAGGGATATCTTTACTAAACTCAGTCAAAGACTAACCTCCCTCCTCCCAAGGTAAATCAATAGGTCCTATTGCTGAAGACTCAGTAATATTCATGTGTAGGGTAGTATCTTTCTCAAATTTTTGAGAAATAGGTTCGTCCACTACTTCCTCAATAGTGGGCGATTGAAGTGTCCTTCCGGAATGTAACTGAACATTTCCACAATGAATTGCATTAAATCCCGTGACATTATCTTGCTTAGTAGTATATACCAGAGTATTCTATCGGTTGTTCTTAGGATTGGGGAGTGGTTGTGCTGGAAGTTGAGGTTGATTTACCTACTTAGTCTGAGGAAGATTTTGAGGTGGTGGTACCAAATTCTGTTGTTGATTCCTCCTAGGACCAGTATAAAATTGATTTTTTCCTTGATTCCATTGGGGAGGAATGTGTTGTGGGTACCATTGTTGTTGTGACTGGTTTGGCCACTACTGAGTTCCCCATGATTGACTTGCCCATTCAGGAGATCCCTAGTAAGGAGTTCCCTAAGTAGGCTATGGAAGATAGGGCTGATTCCAAGATGAAGGCCATTGATTACCAGCCCAGTTATTCTGGGGTCTCCATGCATGGTTGGAATTCTACCCATAAGAAAAATTACCTCGCTGGTGTTGATTTAGCACATTTATTTCTTCCTCAACTTGAGCAGTTTTTTTCTTAGTATTCTTAAGATCGGTAAGAAGCTCACATTGATTGGTAGGGTGGCTTTGCTCACAAAGTTGACAAACATTAACCTTGTCTAAAGGGCACTCATGTAAAAGATGTTTATTTTGACACCTAGGACAATAGATTGACAAAGTCTCAGGGTTACGTGTCTTTGCTTATATACCATCTAACGTAGTGTTCAATTGGACAAGAATGTCTATCTTAATATTTTCTATTTCTTCTCAGAGTTTACCTATCTCGTTATTCCCTTTGATAAGATTTTTTTTTCAGATTCCTCCACGAGTACGTGAAAAATTGTGATGCAAATCACATATGTCTTCAAGGTTTAACTTAGACACATCACCTTTTCCCATTAAATCAAGACTTCATCTTGCATCATCATCGAGTCTTTTAAGAAATATAGTCTTGAGAATCTCAACACTAATGGTCATTTCTCCACATCGTTTAGATAAGAAAAGAAACCTATCCAAATAGTCCTCTAGACTCTCATCCTCATTCTGCCTAAGTTTAAATAGCTCTTCCTTACGATCACTCACCCTACAATAACTCTAATATTTATTCAAGAACACAGTCTCCATTTCTTCCCAAGTTGTAATACTTCCAGACGGTAGTCTCATAAACCAACACATGGTTGAATCCTTCAAAGTAGAAGGAAACAACTTCAGTTTTTGGTTGTCATTTTTGTAGTCATAAGTTTGACAAAGGACCTTAAATTCAAAGAGAAATTGGTCTGGGTCTTCCGAAGATAAACCACGAAAGGTTGGAAGGAAAGCTGGAGAGATGTTTTTCATTGTTGTATCATCATCTGCATCTAGAGCAATAGGATAAGTGAACGTTCTAGGTAGTGCAGGATCATTGTTATTATGGTTGGCATCATTACGGTTAGCTTCTGCCCTCTGATCTCCCATGATGTTTAGAGGAATATGCTCCTCAAAAATAATTTCATCGACAATAGGTTGCACTACAGGATGATCTTCTGGGAGATAGTGGAAAGCCTCGGGTGGGTTACGCTCAAGTATTTCAACAACAAAATGGTCTTCTAAGCCTTGGGCCTCCCTATGTATAACTGGGACATATTTTGGGGGGGTCTTTGGTATAAATCATCTGTGAGGGCATCTTTTCCTAACCATGCAGAAAAGGAAGCCACATATAGTATTTTTGGCCTAAAAGAGGTATTCTAGGCATCTTCTATTAACACTCAAGAAAAAAAGCTAAGGGGTCCCCGACAATGGCGCCAAAAAGTGATAGGTCATCGTTAGGTCCCATTACTTTAGAGTATAATATTCAATTTGTCGACCAAGTAGTGTTCAAAACAATCTACAATAGAAGAGGTCTAGAGTATCTCCCTCAGGTTTCCTAACTTTTAAGAACAACTTAAGATTAATTCTAACTTCAACTATCTAACTATAAAACTACAAGGTGATTTATTCCTAAGAAAATAGAAAATGCTTGAACTGGAAGTGCAAGTAAACTAATTTAGAAAGCATAATAACTAAATTGAAAAGCACATAAACAACTAAACTAAGAAGCTGGAAAATTATAAAACATAAAAGCTTATAGCAATCCATAAAACATTTTCTTAACAGTAAAGATTCCAACGGTTAATAACAGAAGCTATGGAAGTGAAAAGATAACAAATACTTCAAAACTAAATTTTCATAATAGTAAACTTAATGATTCTCTACAAAACAACATTATAATAAAAGAGAACACTTATCTACTCTCATCGAGTGGCCAACTCGTGGGTTAACACATTCATTCTCAGCTCACATTCACAGCTATTTTAGAAACATTTCTATCAAACATAGTTATCATCCATGACTCATAACTTAGAATTTTAGATAACAATCTCTTTATTCATAAACCTTGGAAACATTATGACAATATAACATTACTTTTTCACTATATATCTTACTTCTAGAGATTGTATTTTTTATAGAGAAACTATAACTACATCCTATATTTTAGATGGTATGGATAACCATTGAAAATATCTAGAACAAATCTACGGATAACTCATATATCTTTAAACCCATTACACAGTATTTAAGAGGCGCAAGTCAAGCCATAAAGTCTTTCATTCAAAGGATAACAAAAATAACAACTACATCTTCGGTCCATCACCTTAAAGTTTTGGAGCATATTTCTAGTGTATATTTTTAGCCTATTCTAGAGCACGTGCTAGCTGGATGCTTTAATCTGGACCTTTGATTGACCGATTATTATCTGCAAAACACTTAAAACAACCCATTAAATCTGTATTGGCAAATTACTTCAAGAAATCAAAAGAAATAAAATTTATACAAGTTCTCACTAAAATTAAGTAATTATTTCTCCTAAAATTTAATTAATTGGCAGAGGATAGACATTTTGCATGTATGAACCAGGTCTTTATGGTATTATCATGATGAGGTTATTTTTACCTCATCAAGTGGGAGAGGGTGGGAAAGGGTGGGAGAGGGTGGGAGGG
>VDFB02226143.1:0-34771 GCA_007258455.2 Sequoia sempervirens | reverse complement strand
CCATCTGCGGTCAATATCTTTGGATACCGAACAAAGTCTTAAGATCCCTCCCTCCATCTTCTTCAATTTTGTCCTATTCATCTATTCTAATAAATCCATTCACTCATTCATCAAACCTCCTTCTATCATTTCAAACTCTCATTCCATAATCTTGATCAATTGTTTACTCATTCTGCATAATCTTACGCCTATTCCCACCCTTCACCTTCTAGTTCCAAGAATCACTCATCTATCCATCTGGTCACCTTTTCCTCATCCAAATCCTTATCCCTCTATCCAATCCACCCAAACAATCCTTTTCCTCCCCCCATCCTCTCCCCTCATCCCATCTCATAATCCCTTGTCATTGGTATCTAGCTATAGGCTTTTCCCCATGCAATCCAATGTCATCTATCTTATCATCATCACTTATGCTTCTTTTGCACATCTTTTCTATCTTATCGTTCGTCACTTCATCATTCATCTATCTGGCATGTCATTCGCCCACTTCATCTTTGATGATTTGGATAACTATCCCATCCCTGAGCTTTATATAGTCACTATCCTCCAATCCAATCCAATCCAACAGGTCTATCTTGTTCCGTCGTGTCAGTTCTATCATTTTAACCCCTTATCTAAGGTTATCTCATCATCTTTCATCATCACTTGACTGTCCCCTTTTGTCGAACTACGTTGCCCCTGCGCTTTCACGTAGGCAAGGTCGATCATTTGATCTGCCCCCGGGGTTCCATTCATCATCGATCTATATTGTCCACTTTTCTCCTATTCTCCATCCTATCTTGGTCATCCATCGAAATCTCCATCCTGGTCAGTTGTCAGCCTTTTATCGAACTACGAGGGCTCTGCGCTTCCACATAGGCAAGGCTAATCTTTGATTGGCCCCCGAGCCCCTAGGTCTTTAGGTTGTGTCAGTCTCATGTCTTGTCTCCCTTGTGTTGTGTCATCAAGGTATGCCCTTATCTAGCTGGTTCTTAACAAACAAGATCCACTTGTATCAATAAATCCAATCAGTTTTGAATATCCTATGTCATATCGAACTTTTAGCTTAGTATCCATCATCGATCTCAACAGGATGCATCCTTCCTAACAGACCTCGTCAATCCCATCCATCCCCTTGATCCTATGGCAAAGGACATTTGAAATTGATTGCGATCTTTTGATGCTTTTGTTTTTTGTTTATCATTTGAGCTCCCTATCACCACTTGTCAAGGCTGCCATGATCTATTATATTATGGTGTGTTTTGATTGGTCCACATAGGGGCATATCTTGATCGTTTGTTTGATCGTGTCTTCTTGGTTGTCCCACATAGTACCCACCAAGATCCCTGAGGTCTTGTGTTATGCTGGGGCATCCTTTTGTGTTTGTGGTTATCTCCAATACCTGGCCCGACCAAGGTCTTCGTGACTTTGGGGTATTGGGATAGCTTTCTTGTCTATTGTGTGTGTTTTATGCATTAGACACTAATCTGCCTTGGTTCTTCATATCCCGGCATCTTGTGTCTTATGCTATAGCAAAAATTAGTGCTCCGAAGATGGCAAATTGCATTAGGACTGTATTTCATTCTCCATTCTATCATCTTACATGTATCCCCCCATCCATTCATCCTTTATCCTTATCTCACATCTCTATCCAATCCCTATCCATTCCATTTAGCCCAAATCATCTAATCATATCCTTGGTCTTGTCCCCAGTCTCGTTACTAGCCTTGACCCATCCTCATCATCATCCATTGGTATCCTTCCCTATCCCTTTGGTGTTGTTCTGGGATGTATCCTTCCCTCATCAACAACACTTCCATCATCATCATTGAGAGGTATTCTTCCCTATCTCTTTGGTGTTGTTCTGGGATGTATCCTTCCCTCCTCAACAACACTTTCATCATCATCAGCGGGAGGTATTCTTCCCTATCATTTAGTGGTGTTTTGGGATGTATCCTTCCCTCATCAATACCACTCAGTGGGATGTATCCTTCCCTATCTTCATGTTGTTTTGGGATCCTTAATTCCCTCATTGACAACACCCCATCCCTCATCAACCCCCTTTTGGCTTGTACCTTGACTGGGGCACCATCATCTTCATCTTTGCATCCATTTGTGCTTCATCCATCTCCATATCACTTACTCTCTTACCCATCCACTTGCATCATCTTCCTCATCTCCCTTAGCATCGCATCATCTATTTCGAGAGCACATATGTGTTCTCTTCAACCCGCATGTCCTCTCGAGGGGGCATCTTTCATCCCTAATTTTCATCATTTTCTTTTTCCCTTCCTAGTCACTCCTTTGGATGAGTGGGGCATCTTTTCCAATCTAACCATCTTCTAGGTTCTATATTTTAATATTCTTTGAAATGATGTTACTTCGTAACACCATCTCAAAGAGGGGCAAAATGTAGACATCCAAATTTGGACACTTAATTTATTCAAATTTATCACTTTTCATCTAAACATCCTCTTATCCGAGTTAATTAAGTAATATTAGTATTATTTAATTAATATCTTTAATTATGTCAAGTCCCTAAGGTATTTAATTAATAATTAAATACCTTACCCTCCTTAAATAAATATTATATTTATTTAATTCCTCACATGTCATTTTTATCTAATCCTAATCCATCTCCTAATTTCTTCATTAGGGATGTGCACATGCCTAATCCTTGATTAGGATGTGTCACATCCTCCAACTTTTGCAAGTTGGCTTCTAATCCTCATTTATCCTCTAATTACTGATTAATTAAGCCTAATCATTCCCCAAAGAATTTTTAATTCCTTTTTATTCTTCCTAGATTCCCTTCTTTTATATGTGAATTTTTAATTCACATTCCATCCTTCAAGGCTTCTAGAACCTTGGACTTGTCACAATCTCCACATGTGACCAAGTCCCACCTTTTTGGAGCCCACCTTTTCTTTTAGACTTTTCTAAGAATGTGAATTTTTAATTCACACTTATTTCCCCAACCACCTTTCTTTTTCTCATGTAGATTTTTGAGGAATTCTAAAATTCCTCAAATGTCCCTTTCACTCCCACTTGGGGACAAGAAATCCCTTTTTGTGGAAATTCTCTCACTCCCCAAGGTGCATGTCCTTTTCCACCTCATGTACCCTCTTGACACCTCATTTCCATCTCATCCACCCTTGGCCACTTCACCCTCCACATGTCAAGATGTGAAGGCTTGTGGGTTCTCAACCCACCATAGCCCTTCATCTTGGCCTTGTTGGATCAATCTTCACCCTTGAATTCTCTAGAGAATTCAAATTCCTCTATAAATACCCCCTTCTCAAGGGCATTTCCAACACTTTCATTTTGAGCAACTACATGTTGCCCATTTTCTTTCTCAACACTTAGTCAATTTGCAACTACATGATGCCATTTTGTGCACTCATCCAATTTTCAATCACATCCACTTGCATTTGCATCCAAACACATAGCAAAGATCTTCAATACAGCCATCAAGGAGCACACATCCTATCTTAAGCAAGGGCCAATCAAATGAGTATCAACTACAAAGGAAGGTAAAACTATTTGTCTTTGTCCTATCCACCTTCTTTAGTGTTTTGTCACTCTCTTTTGGCTAATCTTGAGGTGTCCTTGGTATTTTGTTTTTCATGTTTTTAGTTATTTTGCTCATTTAGAGAAGTGCAAATATCAGGGTATACACTACTATAATTAAATAATTATTTTAATTATTTAATTATTCATTATCCTCTTCTTCTATAATTAAATAAATTTTATTTAGATAATTATTTACTAATTTGTCATTTTCATCCACTTTTGAATTAAATTATTATTTAATTTAAAAGTCAACATGTCACATGTCTTTTATAATTAAATAATGTTTTTATTATTTAATTATTCACCTTCCCTCCCAAATTAAATAATTTTATAATTATCTCCAACAACCTCTTTTTCTGTGCCAACCTCATTATCTATGACATTCTTATCTTCTCTTGTCTCATTCATAAATTCCACTCTTGATTGAATTATCTTATAATTCAATCTTGGCCATTAATCCTTATCATTGCCCTATTTTTTCCCTAACCCTGTTTCATACTACAACTTTCAATCTTGGCCATCGATTAAGACATCTTATTGACATCCAATCTCAACCATCAATCCAAATCAAGCCTTGCCTATAAATCAACCCTTTCATAAGCCATTTGGGGGGTTGATTCTTCAAGCATCCTTATGCTGCCAAAATCATTCTTGGATTATTCATCCATTTCTATCTATCACCATTCATCTATCATCTCCATCTCAATGTTATGTTGCTAAATTGAACAACCAACATATCAAATCAATCGACCAATTCATTCATCATTGCATCTATTTGAGGTATTGAAGATTTGGATCAAGTAATGCATGTTATTGTTTTATCATTTTTATTTTATCTAAAATTTTTGTATACATTTTGGTAAACCTAATGTGAACCCCCTAACTAATTTTTAGCTCAATATTTTGATAAATTTTGAGGAATTTTGGAGTTGGATCCTTTTTGTTGCAGGTTTTGTTAGCTTTTTGTTGTAGGGTTTGCATCATTTTGGGACAAAACCCTAGTTTTCAAAGATTCTACCATATCTCTCAAACGGCTACAGATATTTTCACAAAAGAATTTTTACAAGTTGGGGACAATATTAAGAGCTTCCGGTCTGAATATTAGATTTTTTGGAGTTGTTTTTAATTTTTCATAATTTTTTTGTTATTTTCATGAAAAATCAATTTTGAGACCAAATTAGTGAATTTTTTAGATATTTTTATATTTTTGGAAAGCTCTTTGAATTCTAGTATGGGTTTGTTCTTTATGTTTTTAATTTAGATGAAAAATAATTAGACAAAAAATAGATCATTGAAAATTAGGGTTTTACAAAGATTTGCTTATATTTCACAAACAGTTGTAGATCTTTTCACAAATATTTTTATGCATATTTGGGATGATGTCAGGCGGCTTTAGTCCAAAAATTAGAATTTTTGGACTTGTTTTGAATTTTTATAAAAAATTAATGATTTTTCATAAAAAATTTAATGTTGGGTGCAAAACAGCAAATTTTTCGAATTTCTTTACATTTTTGGAAAGCTCTAAAAATTTTAGTAAGGTTTTGTTCTCTATTTTTTTAATTTTTGATGCAAAAAATATTTCCAAAAATCATAATTGTCTTGATTAGCTAACCCTCTAATATTAGTGATCAATTATCTTGTTAGGGTTTTGGTTTTGTTGTTGGTTTTGTGAATGTGCAGAAAAAATAAATACTTCAAAAGACAAATTGGATCAAGTGGACAAAAATTTGGAGCTAAAGAAAGTCTAGATGCACACATTCCATCTTTCATCTCTAATCATTGCTTGTCAACACATTTCAATTTGGGGCTTAAAACGAACATCTTGTTTGTTGTCACATCATTGAAATTGGACTTAAAAAGAACCATTGTCTTCCATTACACATTTTGGCCTTGGGTTAAAAAGAACAAGTACTTCCATTGTTTTCTTACACACATTTCAATTTTCTAAAGGGAAATTAACAACTGCGAGTGTGAATCAAGTGTGTGTGTCCTCCAAAACACCTCACTTGGTTCGCTTTTGTCATACCCTTCTTAGGAGGCCTACTTGGAGCACACACCCCTCCAAGGGACGACCTCAATCAAGGTGTGAATCTAAAGACGCGCCTCTTTGGGAGTTGAAATATTCTCACTCTTGGCTAAGCCCCAAAGAACTTTATACCTTTGGGAAGTGAAGGTGAAGGGTGGGTTACCCCTTTCTCCCGACTGTGTGGTAGGATTTTTCTTTCAAATCATCCCTAGTCAACCTTGTGCATCCTAGCTCAAGACCTAATTGGCCATACCCATTTGACTAGCATTAGACTTCTTGTTGTGTATTCAAGTGTTTTCTTAATCATAACATTTAATCTTGAAAGAAAAAATTATCATTGTGTTTGGTGTGTGTGTTCATGCATTTGCATGTGAGATCTTGTGTTTGATATTGCCCAAGTCAAACTTCCAATAAATATTTGCCACATCATCCAAATCATACAATCTTGTCATTCCACATCACATCCTAATCATCATCATCTCTTTAATCCAGTCAACATCATTTTACACCATGCCAGCATTAGAAGACCTAGTACCCCAATTCCAAAACCTCCTCCAATCACTTTATCAAGCACCACAACCCTTAGACCAACAAGTTGTACACCGGCTCCAAGGCCTCATCCAACGATTTCAACTTCAAACAAACCAATCACCTCAAATGCAACAACTCATAGCACAAGCCCAATACCTCATGGCCACTTGTCAAATCCAACAAGCACATTATCAAGTCCAATCATCACATCAACAAATTTCACCTCAATCCTATGTGTCACCTATGTCATCATATCAACCTCATCCATCCACATATCACGTTACCCCTTCATCAACCTATCACACCTCTTCTAATGTCAACCCTTATCCATACCAATCCACCTCTCAACAACCATTATCCTATGCAAACCCTCCATCATTATCACAACAACAAACCATACCACAACAAGTCCAAACACCATTACAACCTCAACACATTCAACCACAATCCTATGTGTCACCTTCATCATCTTGCCAACAAAACCCACCTAGCTATCATGTCAATGCCACATCAACATATCCACCCATATCACAACAAGAACATAGGATCCCAAGTCCACCTTGGAAACAAAATCAAGAGCCTTTCAATTCTTATGTTCCATTTGACAAGGGGAACACCAATCTAGTTCATGCACCTTATAACTTTATCATACCACCATCCAATCAAATGCCTATCCCTAAGCCACCATGTCCTAGTCCTAATCCTAAGCATATAACACCATCCACTATATTATCTATCTACCCATACACTTGCAAAGGATGTGATCCAATGGCTAATAGCACAGAATAGACCATCCCCATGTCAAGCACCCATTAATTAGCTTACCAAAGAACCTTTGAATGCCATGTCTATTCCTCCAACCCCATCATGCAGTCTCCCCCTTGAGCCTATTAAGAGTCTTCCTCATTGAGCCTAAGTCAACCTCCATCATGTCTTTGTGTTGTTAACCATCTAGAACATGTTGAGCCCATTCAAGAGTCACCCCCTTCCACTTCCATTCAAGAAATCCAAGAGTTATGTCAAGAGCATTATCCTAAGCATGAGGAAAAATTAACCTTTCATTCTAATCAATATCTAGGCCCATCTAATGATCCCACTCATAACATACTTGGTCCTATTTGTGATCAAGCTCCCCTCTATGATCTTTCCTATGATCAAGAAGGCCATGATGATCCTCTTAGCCAACTCTATGCATTCCATGGTCAAGAGCCTATTACTTCACCTATCCATGAGCAAGAAACCTTCATTGCTCCTATCCACCCCCTACCTAGCCCTATCCATGATCCATCAACATCCACTTCCCTTGATGAGACATATGCCTCCCAAGCACACATAGAAGATCAAACAAATACCTTGGATCTAAATGAACACAATGCTAAACAAGATCCTAATGATCCTCCATCACCCACTATCAACCCTATTGCAAGTCCTCCATCATATCCTATTGGTCTTTCCACCCTCATTCATGAATGTTCCTCCTTAGAACAACAATAACCATTATCTTCCCTTGCTTCATTTTCTCCATCCAATAAGGAACTTTTGTCTAGTGTTCCACCTACACCTAGTCCCATTGTCCATTGCATACTCCAAAACATGAACCACCAAGGTAAAGGTCTAGACCTTCATGAACAAGGTATTTTGGAGCCCATCCATGTCAAAGTCCCTCCACACTCTTATGACTTTGGATATACACCCCAAGGACACCAATCTCAAGATGTTGGTACTTCCTCCATGCCTCCTAAGTCCACTTTCCATCATAAATCCTATCATACGCCTAAAACATATGTTGCAATCCTTCCTCCATCATCCTACAAATGTCAAAAGCATGTGACCATACACTTCCACTATCCACTTTACCACCATTACTTCCAACTCCTAATATTTGTCCATCCACTTTACCACCATTACTCCCAACACTTAATATCCCTACCATTCAATCCTCTTATCCATTTATCCATAAATACCCCAACATTCCTAATCATGACCAACAAATGCACACATTGTATAAACAAGAAGCTTCCACTCATTCCACCATACCCATGGGATTCAAAAGAAAAGTTTCAATGCCTATACCTATAAATTAAAAAAAATCCTAAGGGTCCTCATGCCTTAGGGCACAAAAGCAAAAAATCAAAGCAAAATACATCTAAAAAGTTATATAAGCCCATACCTCCAAAAGAAAAGGCCAAAACTAAAATGGTTTGGGTCCCTAAGAAAAGGGAAAGCAAGTCAAATGAGGCATCTACATCACAAAAATCACAACCATCTACTTCCACCTCACATTCCCACTCTATTCAAGAACCTCATATTCCATCCCACAAGAAAAATAAAATTCATAAAAATACTAAGTCTATGTGGGTACCTAAAGCACTTCATCACCCATCTCCTGAGCAAACATCTCCATTGCTTCCTACACCCTGTCCACATCAAAAGTTTCAATGTTTATCACAGTTTGTGCAACCGTTGGTCATGGTTCCCTTCCATTTCACAACAATTCCACATACCTCCATCTCCTCACCCTTCACTCATTATCCTACATATCCCCCCCGTCACCTTCCTATGGTCCATGCTTTTGGCTAAGCCTCCCCATTCATCTTTTGCATAAGTCTCATATAATCCCTATCATCTTCCCTACATAATCCGCATCATAATCCATTATTTTCCTCCATAATCTACATCATAATCCATCATCTACCTATTCCATCTCCCTTTCATGTCATCCCTTACCAACATCTATGAGCATAATGACATTTGACATGGTCCATGTGATGACATCCATCTCTAGTGGGACTACCACCTTTCATGGAACTAGACACTTGAGTCCCTCCTATCCATATTCCCCTTCTCCTATCCAAAAAAGTCAAAAAGTCAAAAAAAAAAAAAAGGAAAAAGGCCCTGAAACAAGACAAAAAAATCAAATATCCATTAAAAAATCCAAGCAATAAAATCAAGCTTGGGGTTGGAGCCCTAGCTCGGTTGGCTAAATCTTTCCTATTGCAGGAGGTTGGTCATGAGGTCTAGTCTCCCCCCACCCCATGGTATCGGAGGGTGTGTTGCGTCAGCGCTGCCAGTCACGTTAAAAAGTTTACTAGGCACACTGCAGTTTATAGGGGGTTGTGCTTCCCGATTCCTGCAGTCTAAAAAATAGCAATAAAATCAAGCCAAATCACTTCTTCCAAACAATTCAACACATCAACTCAACTCTTCAAATCAATCTTCAAATTATCAATCAATCAATCCTCTAATCAAATCGCTCCAACCTAAATCATTCCAATCACTTCAATTCTTCTATTCAATTCATCACATCCTGTCATCCAATCAAATCATCATATCATTCCAAACCACTTCTTCAAATCAAATCAATCGAATCAATCCAAGCAATAATCCAAATGCAAGTCAATCCTTAATCCATACCAATCAAGTCGATCAATCTTGCCAAATTATCCAATCACATCCTTTGGTCTTGATCCTAATCTTGTTGTAAACCCAATCAATCAAAGTCAATCAATCAATCAATCAATCATCCTTGTGTTGATCTAGGAATATGTCGTTCCCCACAATGACAACACTATCATCATCAATCATCAGCATAAATCAATCAATTACTCATTGGTTTACAGCTTGATAGGGGCAATACATTGTTTGTTTTTGTATCATTTGTGTGTGTTTGCTTGCTTGCTTGTGTGTGTTATCATTTTTATCTTGCATTTGCATCAAATATGAATTACTCCCGGCTAATATTCATATCTTGTATCTAGACAAGGGTTGGGGCACGAGACACATCATCACCTTGGTCCTTATACCTCAGTGCATCATGTCTAGTGTTACATCAAACATCATGGTTTATCACTTTCTTTCAAGATAATGTGTCATTCATCTCCTATCCAAAAAATTCAAAAAGTCAAAAAGTTAAAAAATAAATAAAACAAAACAAAAGTACAGAGAAATCCCTTCGGCCAATGGTGAAAACATGGTAAATAGGCACCCTAGATAAGTACTATGATGAAAACTTGGCAAACAGGTGCCATGTGTAGGTTGATCTTCTATGTCACTTACACTTGGGGGCACAACGTCTTATCTATCCAACCTATCATTTTCATGTCATATAATTTTCATCCTACCTTCCATCTTTAGCCATCATACATACCTATCATATTGAGTCTATTCATCCTCTCTTCCTCCTTTTGATCTTGATAAAAATAGGGGTGGAGGGGGGAAATGTTGAAACATGTTTTGGGTATTCCTTGACATACCTCATCTTTCTAACAAATCATATCATTATCCTATTGTCATATGCTTTGTCCAGAAAAATTCCTAAATCTTATACCTAGAATGGGGCATGTTATTCCTATGCGACATAGTCTTTGGAGATCACATCTTTGCTCTCTTATGATGCATACATCAATTCCATCCACCCATCTATCATGAGCCTTGCATCCCTTATCCTATCACCCACCCTTCCATCCATACTTGGTTTTCCCTTTTCATTGGTATCTAGCACAAAGGCTACCCAAATTTTCATCCATTGACACCTCAAAACATTTCAAAAATGCAAAAAAATCATAAAACTTTCAAAAATCCAAAAAAATCAAAACATCTCAAAAATACAAAAAAAAAATCCCCAAAAATTTTTAAAAGGAAAAAGGTTCTGAAACAAGACAAAAAAATCAAATATCCATAAAAAATCCAAGCAATAAAATCAAGCCAAATCACTTCTTCCAAACAATTCAACAAATCAATTCAACTCCTTCAAATCAATCTTCAAATTATCAATCAATCAATCCTCTAATCAAATCGCTCTAACCTAAATCATTCCAATCACTTCAATTCTTCTATTCAATTCATCACATTCTGTCATCCAATCAAATCATCATATCATTCCAAACCACTTCTTCAAATCAAATCAATCAAATCAATCCAAGCAATAATCCAAATGCAAGTCAATCCTTAATCCATACCAATCAAGTAGATCAATCTTGCCAAATTATCCAATCACATCCTTTGGTCTTGATCCTAATCTTGTTGTAAACCCAATCAATCAAAGTCAATCAATCAATCAATCATCCTTGTGTTGATCTAGGGATATGTCATTCCCCGCAATAACAACACTATCATCATCAATCATCATCATAATCAATCAATTACTCATTGGTTTACAGCTTGACAAGGGCAATACCTTGTTTGTTTTTATATCATTTGTGCATGTTTGTTTGCTTGCTTGTTTGTGTTATCATTTTTATCTTGCATTTGCATCAAATCCAAATTACTCCCAACTAATATTCATATCTTGTATCTAGACAAGGTTGTATTACACTGGGGCACGAGACACATCATCACCTTAGTCCTTATACCTTGGTGCATCATGTCTAGTGTTACATCAAACATCATGGTTGCTCACTTTCTTTCAGGATAACGCGTCATTCATCTCCTTCATCCACTTCCTACCAAATTTTTCATATACAAGATTAAATTGTATGTTTGTATCTATTATCTGATTTAAAAGAAATGTGAACAATGAAAGAAAAAAAGATTATATTTAATGTTTATTATAATTTTTTTCTTATAAATTGATGGCATGTTTATCTTAGCTTTTGTATTCAAATGTCAAACTTAAAAGAATAAAAATTATATTTCCAAGCTTTTCATGACCACTCAAAAAAATAATTAATTAAATCTTATTACAATATAGGTGAAACTTGCATACAATCCACTAAATTGTGTGAAAAAATTACCACATATGCCTCTCTTTTGACTAGGATATCATCAATATTGTATTTATAGTAAATACAAAAGAATGCCTATCATTTTCACCCACAATAAACTATTCACTAATTTTGTTAACCCATAAAAGACAAGATCAACCCACAACAAGGTGTATATGTTACCCACTTTTTACTTACAGCTCAGGTCAAGTCAGATTTATTGGTTTTAATTGCTAAAAAGTCTTTCGTTACCTATTAATTTTTCACTCCAAGTTAAAACAAGTAAAACTGGATGAAGTTCATCATTCTAAGGTACAGAAATTTTCATGTTTTGCTGATTGAATGTTCAGTAATCATCATTGAGACCATGTGAATCATAGTTTATTGTGCAAATGTCTGAAACAGAAAATTGAAAAGATTTGCATAATAATGCTTTTATTCATTCTGTAAAAATGCTGAATTCCACACAAGCCGTGGAAGTAACTTTTCTGATTCTTACGATCAAAGGAAGAATGCATAAATAAACTATATGCTATACAACTGAAAATAATAGAGACATAGGGTAGGAGGTGATTCGTCATTGCCTGGAATGACGAATCGTTGATAGTTGAAGACGTCAGCTCTAGCTCTGTTTTCAGTTGCAGCTCCATTCCAGCTCCAAAAGCGTCTGCAAGGGAGATATAAAAGATGAGGTTAGAGATAAAATCTCTAAGCAATAACGGATCAATCCTATCATATATCTATGCTACCAACAGAAATATAACATGCAGTCGATCAGACATCCATCAAATAATTGCAAAATCAGAAAAGAAAGAATGTAATTCAATGGAAGCTTTCAGCTTCTTTTATTTTGTTGACATGTTTGTTTCAGTGTGCAGGAGCAGGTTTATCGTGTTCATTTATCAAATATGTGGAGTAAAACGGGCTCCCACAAGGGTAGAGCTCGGCATATCAGGTAAATACCTCTCATTCACATCATACATGACAGTCATTGATATCAACTACAGTTTTAAATAAGAAAGTTGTCATAAAAGCAACTCATAGCAGCAGTGTTCAATTCAACAACAGCATCCATAATATGAGAGATGGTTATAGAAGTTTTTTTGCAAATGAATTACAAAAAAAACAAAATGTCAAATAGCCAACAGCTATGGAGATGCAGTGACCATTAAGCAAAAAAGGGAGACAATGAAACAGTGAAAAATATTTCCAAGTAGTTATACTGGAACAGCAATGTCAATATATCTAAAACAGTTATAAACATGCTGTAGTTTGGTCAAGTGAATCAACAATACAGAAATTTCTGTCATTTTCTACTTATGATCATGCATATCAAGTACTATTTTCAGCTTAAGGACACCATTGTGTTCATACAAAGAACCAAGAATGATCAGTCTCTTGATCAAGTTTATGCACAGCAGTATGGAGGACAGCAATGAGAGTCATTTGCAAGTTTCTTTTGTCAAAGATAGAGTGATAGCATGACATTGATCTCAGGTTCCGAATGTATGCATATTCATGAAAGTGACCAAGTGCACAGAACATATTTATGTTTTCATTGCTAAATGATTCAATTTTAAATCCATCAGCACAGGAAATCAAACAAAAAGAGCTACAGCAGTGAGAATTAAAGAGAACATGAAGGACATTTAGTACAAAAGGCAAGATAACGAATTTTCACTTCTTTGCAGGAAAAGGAAAATATACTTCTGTTTTATATTTTCATCAAATTCAAAGTTTTCATCTTGAAACTTCAGATCTCTAAGCCAATAAATATAGAAAATGCAGCCTATACAGTGAGAAAGATTAAGAACAAACTGGAGTGTTTTTCTTCAAGTCTAGATAAAAGATTGCTTTTAAAACAGAAATCAGATTTCTAAACAACACTTTGCTATAAAACAGAAAATGCAGCCCATGGAATTTAGATACAGTGAGAAGATTAACACCAAAATGGAAAGTTCTTTTTAAAATCTGAGAAAAGCTTGTGCTTTAAAACAGAAATCTCAATGAGATTAAAAAATGCCCAGCTTCAGTTTTAAAAGAAGACGTGGCTGTAATACACAACAAATCAAAGATTTTTATCTATTATGAGTTCAAATGCTACGTTTTTTGCAAAAAATCAAAAGAAAAGAACAACATAATGTGGCTGTATTTTTAGAAAATTAAAGTATTTTATCTATTATGTGTTCCAAATGAAACGTTTTTGCAGAAAATGCTCATGGCGCGGCTTAAAGAGTGAAGGTTTTGCAGATTCAAATGGGCAAACACCAGATTCGAAGTTTGTAAACAAAGTTTGTTCTCTGTTTAAAGAAAATACTTCAAAAGATCATCATGGCAGCTTGCAAAAATAAAGTTTTTGCAGATTCAAAGGAAGAAAAATGCCCAGCTTCAGATTTAAAGCAAAAAACGTGACTGTTTTTCACAGAAAATCAAAATTCAAATGGACAAAGACCAGATTCGAGTTTTTTAAAGCAAGTTTGTTCTTTGTTTTAAAAAATCACTTCAAGAACTTCAAGTTCGCAGCCTACAGAGAGAAATATTGCAGATTCAAAAACCAGAAGGCAGATTCGAGTCTATAGCAAGTTTATTCTTTATTTTTAAAGAAAATAACTTCCAGATGTTCATGGCAGCTTTAGGAAATACAAAAGACTTTCAAAAATGCACAGAAGATATCAAAATCAGATTTATATTCAAAATACCTGTTAAATCTTCATGATTTTTGAATTTGAAGAGCTCTACATCAAGTTCGTGGCTTTTAGATGCTAATGGCGGCCAGGAAAATACAGATTCGTGCTCCAGTTACCAGCAAAGTCTCAGAAAAATAAAAGATCATTCAAAACTGAAAATCGCGCCCAAAAAATGCCTCTACGTTTTTTTAAAAACATCATATGCTGTTACAGTTCGCCCAAAAGACCAGATTCCAGTTCCAGCAATGGAGAAAATACACAGAAAATATCAAATTTGTGGCTAGGGTTTGAGGAGTGGCGGCACCCAGCAAAGGAGAAGCAAATAAATAAAATGCAAATGAATGCCTTTGTCTTCTTTTAGGGTTCGAACCCTAAGTGTTCGCCCTCATTTTCCTTTTCCTCTTAGCTTTATTCCTTCAAGTCAATAAGCTAAGGCTTTTTTAAATTTAAATGAATGCTTAGGAAATCTTTTAATTTTGCATTTAAAAAATCGAAATGTAAGATATTTATTAAAATTGATTGACAAATCATTTTAATAAATGATTTTATTTAAAAAATGCAAAGTTAGTGCTTGGAGACTTATTTTAATTTTTTGCATTTTTAAAGCAGATGTAAATCTTTATTAAAATGATTTGTTAATCATTTTTAATAAATGATATTTAAATGCAGAATTAAAATTTTGATCTTGCTAGGTGGTATTCCAACTTGCAGTTTTTTTTATTGTAAACTTTATTTTTTAAAGTGATCAATTATAAATCACTTCTGAAAAATAAATGTTATTAATGCAAGTTGAAGATATTTGAGATATGACAAGAGGAGCCTTTAAGTGGAGCATTAAATCTTGGAGATATGACAGTCTATTTATGCCAAGTGGAGGTTTTGGGTTGTTGGATTCAGGGGAGGAGTTTTTGACTGATGTGACACCTTTTTTGGAGACTTTTGAGTCCTATTTATGAGGATTTTTGTTCCTATCCGGGTCTGGGAGACTTTTTCCTATTTTGGGTAAGTTGTTGGAAAGTTTGAGAGCCTTCTTTTAGGGCATTTTTACCAAATCCGACCCCTTATCCAATGTGGGCCCTTTTTCTAGGGTTAGGGTGAAGAGATTGAACTTATTTATTCTCTTCCTCATTTCTTTTTTAAGGAGGCAAAAAATTCTGGAGTGGAAGAGGCTTTGTACTTTCTGGAGGACATGGTGCTATTTTGTTCCAAGTATTGTATCAGACTTTGGAGTATGTATTTTCAGAGCCTTTGAGGGCCTTTATACAGCATTTTGGATCTATTTCTGGTGTCATATTTGTATGCAGATTGGTGATTGGTCTTTCTTTTCTGTGTTTCTTATCTGAAACCTTTTAAGTTTGTCTCATTTTGGCATCTTTGTGACTAGGAATTCTCTTCACAGGTTAAGGGTTGTATCAATTTTTTAGATATATTTACTGTGATTAACATCCTTTAAATATCATTCTGATTTCAGATCTTCCTTTGAAATATTTATGTGTTGAGGGTTTTACCAGTTATTGTATCATCTTATAAATCGCTGTGGGTTCATTCTGTGCTAAGGAAAGTGATTTTGGTGTATCACCCATTAATTAGTTTCAATCCTCAAGTTCCTTTTATCTCTTTTCTCCCCCTTTTCCTCTAAAGTCTTTAGGTTTGAAGAGCAAAAATAAATTTTTATTCAACAAGAACCGGCCTAGAATCCGGAGGTCTCATTTTCAGTATTGCATATCCCACATGTAGAATTTGAGTCCCATGTTATGCCAGATTGCTGAGCTTGAAAATCTCAGTAGGGTGCAAATTTGGTGCATAACAGTATATAAATCCTTTATTCATATGTCACCACATTTATTGGCCAACAAGGCTTTCCACACATATGACTTAAATAATACATTGCTAATTTGAATTGTAATTGAATAGAAAGATCAACATTAGTTGTTCAAACAAGCCATTATATTGCCTAAAAAATCACCGCTTGTATTTATCTTTTATTAAATGTATCACTACTCAAATGTACAAATGGTTCGATCAGCAAAATATTTTTAAGTCAAGTGGCCATTGGTCTACTAAGGAAGTTGAGCAACTCACAAAGAGTTCACCAAGGATCACGTCTCATTGAGTGCAAGGCCTATGATGCTTTAAAGGGATGAGGCCGAGTTTATGCCCCGAGCAACCTTGATGCGATGGATACCCCTTAATCATTGACTCTTAGCCAAAAGAGTGATTGATTGTGTAAATTTAATTTGTGCTCCTCATACCAATGAGCTGTAAAAATAATTAGATATTGTTATAAAACCTCTCAACACAAAAAAAACATTTTTATCCCTCCTTAAACCATTCAAGTATCCCTATAAACCTATCAAAAAAGGGATCAGCCAACTTCAACACAGGCATATAATAAATCATTTGTTCATTTTCTACCCATACTTTATCCACACAAGACTTCAACAACACAATAATTGTGATCATAGACAAAGATACCCTTTAATTGAACAATACATAAAATTGTCAAGAAACTATTTCGTGTGACTCCTCTTTGTTTAAGGTATCAGCAACGAATATCTAGACAATTATATGAACATCAAAACCCTTTCCACCACTCCATAAACCATTAAACATTCTCTTAACCCCATCAAAGAAAAGATCAACCTAGTTGAACACTAAGGCAGAAAAAAGGTTATTCAACACACAAGACACACACATAGAAGACATTCCCATAGTTAACTTTGATGGCATAAAAAAAGTAAAATTTAATTACACACCACACTAAATTGCAATTAAATTTTATTGTCATAATCAAAACTTAGCACTTCCTAAACAAACTGACCCATGAAACAACAAAATTCAAATTTATGTTAGCAATGTAAACAAATAGACTTATCATTACAAAAACTTTGGATAATCCTTTATCAAAATTCATCCAACAATTAATGACACTATTTTTTCTTAATCTTTAGCCAACAATTAATATAGCACTACTTTTTTTTATCAAAAGTCCTTTCTTTAAACCTTAATTTGTATATATAGTTTATTTTTTCTAATTAAAATTCAACATAAAATTTTCCAACAATTAATATGACACTATTTTTTCTTAACCTTTAGCCAACAATTAATATAACACTATTTTTTATTAAAAATCCTTTCTTTAAACCTTAATTTGTATATATAGTTTGTTTTTTCTAATTAAAATTCAACATAAAATTTAATCAACAATTTAATAATTTCATAATTATAATTTTACTAATTATGACATTTTATATTATAATAACTTTAAACTGCCCTCACTTAAATATTTCATCAATCTAACTTTTAAAAGATATATTCACAATGATAAAGGTAGATCTTATTATCATTAAGTTACAAATTAGTTACAAATTAATTACAACTTACGTTTTAGTTTCAACACAAGATTGGAAAAAGATTATGAAAGCACTATGCGTAGGCAATTTTTCTTATATATGCTTTAAACACAAATCTTATGTTAATTCAATAATCTTATGTTATTTTATCTTCAAAACAAATTGTAAATTATTATGAATTGTCCCAGAAGCTTGCTTTCTTAAAGTTATTTCATCGTATGTGCATGCGGCATTTAAAAATAGTTTGACTTTATAGTTCCAGAATATGACATGAGAAAAAATCATCAATGTAATGTTACAAGTCATTATATCCAAAAAGTATGTATTTTTTCCTGTTTTATGTTTTACACAATAAAGTCAAGTCAAGTCAAAAGCATTAAGAAGTTAAGTGCAGATCCTGTCACATATTCAGTAGTTCAACCACCAAGCAATTCTTCCCACTCAAGGCATAAAGTCAGCTTGGTTGAGGAGAGATGGGGGATTGTATTATGGAGATTTTGAAACCTAATCTTCTACCACTCAAAACACAAAAGAAGTTTTTCTTAAAATACTTTATTCCAGTTAAAAGGGTATATCCATGCCACCTAGAAGACACTCAGAGAGGTTTCCAAGAGGAGAACCCCTACATGTCAACTTGAGATTCCTAAAAATGATGCTTTTGGAGGAGGCTATTTAAGAAGGCTATTGACTCTAATATTAGTCATCAGGTTTCTTCTCATCACAGAATGGATTTTTTCAACTTTTCTATTTTGCAATCAAAGTAACTTGCTTTATTAACAACACTAGAAGTGATGGTATATTGCTCCTTTTCTAATTTCCACCATTGAATTTACATTTGAAATTATATTGGTGTGTACATGCATTGGCTCAAAGGGTTAACCACCTAGTTTGACATTAGAAGTATTTGATATTATTCAAGGGGAACTCTATAGTATCATTTCTTATGGGAATATAATTAATCAAGAGTGAACTAAAGCACATGCCCAATAAGGCTAGAGGCTGTCTACTTGGAAAGGTGGCCACTAGATATCTAAAGAAAATGCTCAAAACGGATCTTGATTTTGATCCTAGAGGCACAAGATGTACACCTAATGGACTTGAATGAAGGTCATACAAGTATCATTCCTAACTGCAACATACTCTTTGCATGGGTAAATAGACCTCAAAATGCCAACATTGTTTTCCGCTAACTTGACCCAAGGATGCTAATCTCTGAAAGGAGAAAGCCAAAACATCTAACTTAGCCCAGACCTAGTGTTTACCATTATCCTTGTTGATGCAAATAATGCCTTTGAAAACCATCTCAACGCAAAGGGGATAGGCCTCAGATTCTATCTATACAATATTCTATGGAACAACTTTGCTGTCCCAAATAATCCATCGAGCACAATCTCAAGTTGAATCAACTTTGTATGTCCTAGACTAAGACCCCAAACCTCTACAACCATAAAGAAAAATGGAGATGGTGTGGAATTTCATTTTGATGAAGTGTCTAAAAATTCGTGAAGATAATTTCAATAGACATTGAGAACAGAGGCGTTTATAATTTTTACTTGGATAAGGGACATAGAAACTGCATAGCTTCTATTAGAATGGACGATGCTGAAATATAAAAAATCTGGCCAGAGACACCAATGGAACTACTAGGAGTAGAGCATGAGCAAGTAGAAGCTAACTAGTTTTAAAATAGAGGAGAAATTGAAAAATGTGACTATCACCTTTGAATTGCAGCCCACATATGTACTCAGGTTAATAGGTTCACAGATTCTACCGTAGATAACATCTTTGGTTTTCAAGGTACTAATATCTCTAAACACTTTGCTGAAATGATGTGTTTAAAAGCATCAAGAGTTACAAGAAGTTGGTAGAGGCTTGAGTAAGCAAGGGAAGTTAAGAAAAGAAAATGTTATAAGTGAACTATAAGTAGGCGGTTCTCATATAGGATGTGATAATTAGAAGTTGAGCTCCTTCAGGGACTCATCATCATGTGAATCGTCTTAAGAAAAATCAAAGGTTTTATTTAGCTCCTAGACAAATATTTATGCATGGAGGATCAAGATTGAGAAATCTTATGTATTTGTTGTTAGAAATAAAACTTTAAATTGATAAAGTAGCTCGTGACTCGAGAATTAAACCAAAAAAATTTATGTAGGCATATTGTCACTTTATAAGACAAATAATTTTATGATGGGAACTACACGGTTGCAAATGACTTATGTTAAGATCTTTAGATAATGATTCTTGTTACGTCAGCAATATGTATGCTCTCTGTAATAAAACAGTAAAACACAACCCTGGAAACTTCTTTAGCTGACAAGGACTTGATCAGAAACAAGATAGAAAAATATTTTCTGCTCAAGCCTTCTTCATATTGTTATTTTTTATCCTATTTTAGTAGAAAATTGAAATAGATACAAAGTCACATTTCCTCCTTCCACCGTGGCATCATGCTGATAAATGACTATTGCTATGGAGGCAGTCACTCTTTCTAAGATTTCATGCAAGGTAACCAAATATCTCCCGTGCTTTTCCCTTGGAGAAGAAAATCATAGGAGGGCTTCAACAACAAAGAAATCATCGTATCAACTCAAAAGCTTGGTGCTTCAGGAAGATTTCCTTTGGGTGGTCAGACTGCAATAGTGGAGGCTAAGAGATTTATAAAGGTTTTAAACTAATCACTTATCACCCCGAGGGAAAAGATGACCAAAAGTAAATTAAATATCTTTAATACTCATTTGTGAGCCAATTAAAAAGTTGCACAATTTAACTTCAAAAAAATAATTACAAAGACATTGACTAAATAATAAGATAGGATAGATAATTTGACATGAAGAAAAGGTAAGATCATAATGACATGGTTTTGCTCTAAAGATAGCATTTTTTTAATAAAAATTTCCTGATATTGTGCTGTACTTGACTGACATTTAGCATATGTGCGTACCCTTTCTGAACCAAGTATTTAGAATAACCTCCTCTATTGGTAAGTTATATAATTTAAATTAATAGACGACAAAAAAAAAGCTAAACAAATTATTTTGTGGGTACGTTTATTTCCAACTCAATCAATTTGTCACTAGTAGAGAGGAATGGATGAGTTTCTGCTAGTGAGGATGGATGAATTTCAGGGATTATGCAAAGCTCAAATAATGTAAATGCTAAAATTTTCAAATGGAATGCTCAAACCTTTGGTTGGACACTATCCCCAAGGATGAAATGGAAAATTTACAGAATACCATTACAACATCTTACATGTGAATGTGAGAATGCTACCAATTGTAAAACTAGAGTTTGAGCAATAGTATACAATGGAAGATTTCAACCACTGAGTGTGATCCGAAACATCGATGTAAAAATACACACAGTTGAATTGAAAGCACTCTGTTTACAATGGAAGATTTCAACCACCACATCAGTTAAGCTCCAGTATTTGAATGTGATTAAGCTTCAATATTTTAACTAATAAGCTTTGCCCAAAATCATAGGCATTGTAGAAGTGATAATCTACAATCAAATTTTACTTGAATATAAAAAAGTTCAATTCCATGGATTCCACCAGATGTGTCATGTGTGAAAACAGTTCTGCCAAGAAGTACACTAATATCCTATTCATTGTTTATCAAGAAGCAAAGAAATTTAAGATCCCTTGATTGAAGGCATCCATGAAGTTTTCCAAGATATACCTATGCTACTCCAAGTTCTCATCAAGGGACACAAGAGGGCCAAAAAAGAGGATGCATGGGCTGCTGAAGTCCACAACAAAGAGGGCAAAATTATATGGTATATTCAACATATTAAACAAAAAACTATTGATGCCCTCAAATCTAACTCTTACTACCAGTAAAAACGAAGAAAAATTCATCCACGCTCCTCCAAAATTCAAATTCTTGTCAGAAATATTATTAGTAATTTTTATAATGAAAATTATTGCTTCCGCATTCTTCAACTTATTTTGGAACAATTTAAGGTTTGGGGTATAATGGAAATAAGTCAGGTCACTGAAATTTCAAAACATAATGTCCTATTTAAACCACTACAACATAGTTATTCCCTGCCACATCCCCGCCTATCCTTTGCATCTCAGCAACAAGGCAGACATTGTCATAATTTCTCTACATCTTGGAGGCACACCTTGTTTCATAGAGACCAACCCAGCTGTATATTTGTATTAGTGATCCTCAGATATATAGGATACTCATTCGTAGCTTTCTTTGTTTTTAAATATGGCTGGAGAGAAATAAATATCTTTTTAAGAATATCAAACAATAAGTGGAAAATATCTGAAGCAAAACCAGAGAAATATCCAGTGTTTCATTCCATAGCCCTCGAGGCTTAGGGGATAGCTAAGTTACCGTTCGGGTTCGGGGACGGGTTCGGTAACGAGAACCCGGTACAAGTACGGGCAAAATTTTTAGGGGTTTGGGTACGATGGGTATGTGTGTATATATATATATATATATATATATTAATAATTTAATATATTATAAATCTATATATATGTATTATATATACAAAAAAATAAGAGAAATATAGAGAATTGTAAAACTAAATCATTTCATAGTATGATACTTGATCATTGATCAATGCCAAATGCCAAAGATAAATATTAAATGCCAATTCTAACAGATCTTGCCAACAAGTTTTCCAGGTCTCAGGTCTCTTAACCAAAGGTATTTTTAGAAAAAAGATATTACATTTTGAATATTTGATTCTCAGCATTCTTTGTTTTTCATGGTTCTCCAAATTTCTATATTTATTTGAACTTCCTGAAAATTTTGTCAAATTATCATTTTTGGAATTGGTATTTAAGGGTCATTTAACCTAGTTCTTCTCTATTGCACTACTTATTCTGTCAAAATTCAAGGTTACTTATAGGCATTAACATGATCTGTCTCACTCTTTATTTCTGATTTTTTTAACTAATCAGATATATGCTGTTTCATCTATCCCTGTCAATATGCCACTAGATTCACCTCTAATGAGCCTAGAGATTCTCTTGTTATTCAGAATTTTTAGGTGAGCTTCTGCTTTGGATTTGAATGCAGAACTTTTGCACTTGACCGGATTAGAACAACATCCACAGAAATCTTCAAACCAGGGCTGCTTCAGCTTGAATGCTCCTCCTCTTCTGTTTATGCTAAAAACAGAGCTTCTGTGCAGCTCTTAGCAAATTAGAATTCCTGTATTCATTCACCCTCTGTGTTATACATCACAAAAGACTACTTCTGTGCAAAGCCACTAGCCATTTTAGGGTTAGGGGGAAATTTTTTTTAAAAAAAATGTTTTTTAATCATGTTTGGGCCCATTTTTTTTTGACTTGGCCCGTGGGTTCGCCCGGGTTCGCCTGGGTTCGTGCTGGGTACGTGTGGGTTCGTGCTGGGTACGCACAGGGTGCGTGCCCAGCACTGTGGGTTCGCCAGGGTTCGTGCACCCACGAACCCTGGCGAACCCACAGTGCTGGTCGCGCCTGTCGCGACCCAGCACAAACCACAGCGAACCCCGCGTAATTCGGTTCGTGGGCCTGTGGGTCGAATCCGACAACAGGGGATAGAGATACCTCTGAGGTATTATGTACATAATCCTAGTTTATAGTATATAAGTGTAATAATAATATTTTATATTATTATTTTCAAATATAAATATTTTGTAGAATCTGAACAGTCATCCTAAAGATGAATTGAAAGGTCATACATTGTTGATAAATATGTACTTTGCATGCCATTTTAATATATAGAATTTGAGTTTGCATTCTCTATTTTCATTTTGCAATCCATTTCCTAGCTTGACATTGATATCAAAGCACGGGCTATCATTCTTCATTTTTGTGATCCTCCATTTGTTGAAGACCATTCGTCTAGGGTTACAAATAAAATATTTTTCATCCTTTTTTTTATTTCACTCCTATTTGCAACATCCATTCCCGCAAAGAACTCGAACACATCACTCTTGCTGCAATTGAAAGAAAGGTCATGCATCCTGTATTTTCATCCCATTTTTTTCATGTTTGCTGTTCACTGTTCACTGTTTCTTCAAATCCATGCTCTAGGTGTTAATTGCAGCTCTGAAGAAGGTTACAGGTTTGAATCTAAATGCTTAAAACAAGACAAGCGGGTGATTCATTCCATGATGTTCAAACTTCAATCTAATCCATGCTTGGACTCTATTCCATACTATTCAATTTCCAATTAAATATTCTTGCATTAAATATCTGTCCCTCATCCCTAGCTCTAGTTATATTTTTATCATTTTTTGTCTGCTCTAGAAGAAGGTGCCAAGAGTTTGTTCAAAGAGGAAAGCATAAAGAAACGATAAGTTTAAATTTTTCAAACTTCAAATAAATATTTTATTGGTTATAGTTATTTCTTGGAGAGGAACTTCTTGGGAAAAGCAAAATTATTCATTTTTAAGGAGGATATTTTTAAAAATATTTTTTTAGAGGATTTTTTATCATGAATTATCTAAATATTGCAAAATAAGTCATTTTGGTGCAATCAAAACAAATTTTGCAAACCTAAAACAAATCATAGTCTTCAATATACACAATGCCTCTAGTTCATGCATACAAGTAATGTTGTCACACTTGAACTGCTACATCGAAAGCATAACATAGCTGCAACAACAATGTTAGTGGCATCATTCATATAAATAGAGAGAGACATAAGGATAAAAAGAAATCATTTTCCCATTTCCCTTAGTTACACATATGTGAACTATTGTTCAGCTATAGTAGGTCATCATGAAGTATATAAGAAGCGTGTACTTCAATGTACGGAGTGACCCTATGGGTAGGTTGTCATCAAAAACACAAATCCTTTTCACATTCAACCTAAGTGTGATGTACCATTCTACTCTCACATGCTTTAAGATCTCTTTCACAAACTGACAAGTATATTGAAGAACTAACTTCTTCCACATAGCAACAGGTATATGAGAAGGGTGAGTATATCAAGAGTTTTGGTATATCAATCTAGTGGTATAATGGAAAGGGAACCTATTGGAATGATAAGGTACCAATCCATCTCCCTTTGACAGCAAAATGCATTCAATCGCATCAATAGTTGGTACAACACAAACCACAAAGGATGGGTAGTTAGAATGGTCGAGACAAGTTAAGAATACTCTCATCTTCAACAATTATGGTTTGACATTTGTGATGGAGACACACAACCAATTGAACCAACAGTAAAGATAGTACTACAAGTATGGGGGTGTAAAAATTTTAAGTCATTGGCTTTAATAAGGGCCTCAATTGATGGAGAAGTCTTCCATCACATACAAGGGTGCAACACATCTTGGGAAGCATTACACAAGTTAAAGGAATTGTATGATTCCCATTCAGAAATGAAATTCACACAATTGTAATTGAAGTTGTTCAACCTTGAGTTGAAAAATGGCAATCTAATGAGTCTAGCTTTAGAAATCCGAGCAATCAAGCATGACATTGAAGTTACTGGCAGTAAAACTAATGTATATATGATTGCCTTCAGAAAATCTCTTCTTCTAACACATTCAACCTATTTGAAATCATTGCAAGCTAAAGTCACTCAATTTCAACCACTTGGTCAAGAAGATGGTTGAAAGAGAAAAGGCCCAAAACCATGGGAGAGAATATTTACTATGTTCATCAATAAAGCAATGCTTCCAATACGGTTCATACTTCGAGAGTGAAGGAAATGATTGAGGAAATGGAAGAAATAGAGGACGAAGAGGCAAAACTAGTAGAAACAATGGTCAACACCATAGTTCGAAATTTTGGACTCAACGCAGACTTGACAACCCAAAATTTTGACTCAAACTCAAGACTCAGCAAAGACTTGATTAAAAAAAAAGGCATGATTACACCCAAAAAAATAGAAATTAATACTTTAGAGAGCACATAAATCTATTATGATCATCAATTGTCATAATTCAAATATTACATATGTCATATGACCCTCAAATCAATAAATGACAATGACATAGTTCCACAGAGCCTTAAAATAGGGGGACCAAGGGCTTGGATTTGGGAACAACATGGGGCTAATGCTAGGCAAGGGTTTAATTAAGTGCAACACCCCAAGTTCATTCCCTGCTGCAATACAAGGCAGAGTCAAGGGGTGGAGCCCCACCACCAAGACCAAATTAAGGCATCCAAGTCCACACAAACATTCATGGCATCATCATCTTTCATAATTTTATCACTATATTTTCAACTTTTCTCCAACACCAAGTCCTCATTATTTCTAACCATTTATCTTCATTTATCTAATCTCTTCTCTTAGCGTGTTTTTGTCACATGGATGTTGAAGACATCTTTTGTTCAGTGAAATAAGACCATAAAATGTTAAAAAAATGAAGTGAAATGGTGAAAATGTGTGGGTTCTATTTTAACCCATTACCAAGTGAGTCTACAGCAATAACTCATGAGTCTCACTTGAAAGCTCAATCAAGTCACAAGGATAACTCGTTGAGTAGGAAAACTCATTGAGTACTCGGCCTAACTTGCCCCTAACTTTTTGCACGAGTCATGTTGAGTAGACATGGCAGTGAACTGAAAAATTTACAAGTTGCAATGAATCAACAAAGTACTCCCCAAGTTTTTCATCTATGGTCAACATTGTGAGAAACAAAATGACAAACAAAACATGTTTTGCAAATGATGTAGTAAAAAAGGTTGTCATGAGACTCACTAATCTAAAACATCATGGAATAAGATTGAGGCCTATGAAAAACAGAAGGAAGCAAACAAGGGAAAGAAGGAAATCTCAAAATTAGAATTGACTCAATTTGCAAGTGAATGTGGGTTTTCCATATCAATGGATGTCAAATATGCCTCAATGAATTCAACGTTGTATTATGCTTGGGACCTAGATACTAGTGTCATGCAACACAACTTTTTGAAGGGACTTCTTTGAGGAATTTCCTGAAGAGAGATGTGGTCTAGTATATTTGGCAGACAAAACAAGTCTACAACCTGAAGGAAAAGGGCCAATTTAACTCAAGTCACCAAGACTTCCAGATTTCATTCTCCATAACGTATTACACCTTCCTCAACTAAAATGAAACTTGTTGTCCCTAGTGATCATTCAACAACAAGGCCACTCCATTTTGTTGGATGATGAACAGGTAATAATCAACAAAAAATATAATAGTACAGTTAACTGAATTTTAGGAAGGAAAGTTGTTGAAACTCAAAGGTGATCCTTCAATACCATGTAACTTTGCTCACCTTGTTGAAGGAGGAAGGTCAACAAGTCTTTTGTGGCGTGCACAATTTGGGCATTGCAAACTATGACAATATTCAAACAATGCAAAAGAGCAGTGTTGTAGGTTTGCCAACTCTACCCAAAACAATTGAAAAATGTGAAGCATGCATCTTGGCTAGACAATAAAGAGAGACAATTCAAAAATCAAATTGGAGAGCTAAAATAAAGTTGCATTCAATTTGTGTTTTCCATTATCGGTTCCTTCTACTGGTGGTAATAAGTACTTCATGTTGTTCGTTGATGACTATAACAAAATTTCTTGTTTCTATTTTTTAAAGCAAAAATTAAAAGCTTTTGAAACTTTTCAGAAGTCTTGTACAATGGTTGAAAATGAAGCACAATCCCATATTGGCATACTAAAGACTAATAATGGTGGTGAATTCACATCAATAGTGTTTGAAGATTATCTCAAGAAAAATGGAATCAAGCGCCATCTCACAATCCCTCACCCTCAACAAAATGTAGTTGAGAGGATGAACAAAATTATGATGAATTTGGTTCAAGCAATGTTGTATTTCTAAGGAGTAAAACTGCATTGCAAGGAAGAAGCAACTCAAACAGCAATCTATCTCTGAAATAGGTCATCTTCAGTAGTTCTTCAAATGAAAATTGTACATAAAATTTGGTGCGTTCTTCCATCAGTGTGGCATCTTTGGATTTTCAGATCCACATGCTATCCATTGATTCTCATGGAGCAAAGGAAAAAGTTGGAACAAGGGTCTAAAATACATCCTTTTAGAATATTTAGAACCCTCAAAGGCCTACAAATTGTTTGATGAAAAAAATGAGAAATTTCTCATTGCAAGAGAAGCTTTTTATGAAACCACAAAAGACATGGCTAGCATTGGTCAACAATGAGTCAACTTGAGAGATTTGCAAAATTTGATGTTTTCAAGTAGATTCCAAACATTAAGGGAGGAACACATAGTTTAGAATCTGTTTTTCCTCCAATAATTGAAAATGAAACCCCCCCTTAAGAAGAAATTGAATCTTCATAAAACAATGATAACATTTTTCTAGAGCGTTCTGAGTAACCACTAGAAGATGAAGGAGCCTCAAATCAAGAAAATGTGGCATGAACTGTTCCACATGAAGCACAAAAATAAGCCACCTCTTGTTTCACAAGAAAAACAAAAAAAGATGTCAAAATGGACCACACAAACATTGAAAGATGTCAAACCTAATGAAGTTGGAAAAACATGCACTAGAAATGCATAGAAAGCTAGACAACAAGAAGAAAAGTCCCTAGAAGAGATTCAAAACAAGCTAGAAAATCTTACATTAGAATTGGATCTAGAAGAAGAAATCAATATTGCTTTTGATTCAGAAACACCCTTCAAACAAGCTAAAAAGCTTGATATATGGCAAAAAGCAATGAAAATTAAATATGATGCCTCAGTCAAAAATGAAACTTTGAGTTGGTTGATCCTCCACTCAATTGTAAACCCATTGGTTGCAAGTGGGTCTTTTGAAAGAAATACAAAGCAGATGGCTCACTTGACAAACACATAGCAAGGCTTGTCACAAAGGAATATGCTCAAAGAAGAGATAGTATATGAAGAGACCTTTGCACCAACTACGAAGTGGACCACCATTTGGATTTTGTTAGCTTTGGCAGCACAAAACAGATGGAAAGTCTATCAAATGGGTGTGAAAACTGCTTTTTTGAATGGTGATCTCAAGGAAACAATTTATACAACTCAACCAAAAGATTTTGCAACTAAAGGTCAAGAATAAAAAGTGTGTAAGTTGGTAAAACTGTCTTACAGTTTGAAAGAAAGCCTCAAGAGCTTGGTATGAAAAGCTCATAAAGCACCTCTTAAGCATGAACTTAAAGCATTTTGAATTTCAAGATGCATCAAAATGGAGTTGCCTTGTCGTTTGTTACCACTGTCTTGGTTGTATTCTCCAAAACTGCGTCCACCCTTAAAAAATTTAGCTATGTTAAAGTTGTTGCCTTTTTCATTGGTTTTTGAAACTATGGTGGGCACCGATAGAGTTGTCGTAACCTCTTTTTTACTCGACATTCTAAGTTTGAGCTTAAGTTTTGTTTTGAATCGGCTTTTTGTGAAGTTTTGAAAAAGGTGTTGAGACCTGAAGTAGTTTTCATAACCTCAACACACATCGACAAAAGGAAGAAAAGTTAAGTAAAAATCAATTCTACAACAAGGATTTCACAAGGTTTTGAAACCTTTGTCAGTTCCCGACAGGGTTTCAGAAACCTATTCTATCCCCGAAGGCATTTCTTTTCCGAAGGACTTAGTGTTCCGCCATTTGCTAGGGCTCTTTTCAGAAAAGCCCCAGTGGACTTCGAATCAAACCTTAAGAGAGTGTTGTAAAGCGGATAATGGGAATGTTTTCAAATTGGGTCGAACTCCGACAAGGTTCTAAAAACCTTGCCTAGGCCCAACATTGATTTATCAGTTTTGTTTTAAACAGCCACCTCATGATTCAAAGACCCATTCAATGAAAGATGGTAGCACCAAAAGTGAAATGCATTATAGAGAGAATATTTAGTTGAATCAAAAGCCGTCGAATTTTATTGCAGATTATGGAAATAGAGACAATGCATCACAATAGAAGAGAAACACATGGAATTGAAACAAAAAACTCCAACATCATCACATCGCCATGAAACAGATTCAACGCAAAAAGTATATATATATTCATATATTGTATTGTATTACATCAAAAAAGGGGGGGTATTTCCAATACATTTTCAAACACAAAGTAAAAACCAAAATATAAATGCCCTCCACCTTCTGGAGCCTTTCAAGTTGTGCTCGCGAGAAGAGGTTTTCATTGAACTCCACGAAGTGAGCAAAGGTTTCAAACACAAAGAGTAAAAATCAAAATACGGATGCCCTCCACCACCTTCTAGAGCCTTTCAAGTTGTGCTCGCAAGAAGAGGTTTTCATTGAACTTCACGAAGTAAGCAAAGGTTTCCATCATGTTCCTCTCCAATCCGACACGAAGGAGGGGGACGGCTTGCTTAGCTTGTTCATTCCTCAGAGCAATGGCAATACAAACACATCTCGTACCAAGCCCACACGCGGGTACTCATTGAGATTCCCCATAGCAACTTCAACCTGGGCTATATAAGTTGGCCTCACCAAGCATTCTACAGCTTTAACTCCCCATTCTAATTTGTCGGAGGTTCGGATGACATTGTACAAAAAACACTCCAGCAGGGCAAAATTATGCACGTGGAGTTAAGCAAGGAAATTTTCTCCAATTATCTTCCTGATTACACCTTCCTCCACGTCGTTGTATATCAAGAAAACCTCCCTAAGCTGGTTTGCTACTAGCCTCCTCAGTGAACTACATTCCACACCTTCAATCATCAAAAAATCGCTCTTAAAAGTGGCATCGCTCGAGGTGCTCGACATCTTGAAACGAAAGTTGGTATGCGAAGAGTGATGTTCGATTTATAAAAAAAGGAGCAAGCTAAAAGAGGTTCACTTGAGACTTGAGAGCAATTAATGGTGTAAGGACATCGCCAATTGTCTTAAATTTAATGAGCATAGCAGTGATGTGATGTTTTGTTAGCTATATGAACTTTGGCTTCTAGTAAAACCTCATTTAAACAATCCACACAAGTATGATCTCCAGTGGGTATGTCATTAAATGCATTTCAGACTATTTGCACGAGCAGAAAGCCACGAGGCTTACATACGAAGAGCGGTGATGCACTTACTCGTCTAAATCAAATCAATATATGCAAATGCAATCATATCATTCCTTAAAATAGCCATAAATGCTCATTTGATTCAGTTGGGAAGAAATTAAATAATCAGTTGCAAAACGTTCATTTAGCAAAATTGGCGATTATAACTTTCCCAAAGATTCAGTTTTCAAAAACTTGGTGACTGTTATGATGTAAAAACTATAAATATGCTTTTCACGGACATTTGAGGGGTCCGAATTTTTGATCCCCATTGCACTTTGATGCAAGAGTGAATCAATTAAAAGGGACCAATTTTTGCAATTTTACTTGTTTTCTAAAGAAGCTCTTTGTCTTTGAGCAATGAATTTGAATGCAATACTTAGTATTTATGAATGAGTCTTTGATCTCTGATAAGTGCTGGAATATTACTTCTCTTTGTGGGTGCTATGTTATTGAGTGTTTCATTCATTATTCTTCAATAAAATGATGAAATTGTATTGCATCGAGCCTATTATTTGTTACTAGTAATCCAATCTTTGAGTTCTGATTTTGGTGACATATACATCTTTTCAGTTTCAGTTAATTATTTGTAAGTAAATCCAATCACATTTGCATCATGGCTATGAGCAAGTGTTAGTTTGTCTTTCCTACTTTATGGTCAAAAGTATACCTGTTCTCTTTAAAATCAAAAAATCAAAATTATATCTTACAAGGGAGTTGTATCTCAATTAAAATTCAGAGGAAGATCACCAATGAAATGGGATCTTTCCAACTGTTGTTGCTGATTAATCTTTATTTTGGGCATTATGGAGTCAAATTAAATCAATCTTTAAAAAGACCAATATGTCAACCAACATCGTCCAATGACCATTCACAATTGACAAAACAATTGTGTATGTGGATGATCTACTCATAACAATAAATAATAAAAGGTACACTGCAAAAGTCAAATCAGAATAATAAAAAAAAAATCAAATGACAAATTTGGGTTATCTTCATTATCATTTGGGTATTGAGGTAATCAAAAAATCCAAGTATATTTTTATCATTTTAACATCCATCATTTGACCTCTTTTACATGTTTTCTATGATGTTCTAAATTTCCCATTCCATGGTATTTGGATGAGGACTTTTGACCTTGTTGGTTTATGTTATGCGAGACTATGGTGTTTGCACTTCCTATTGTGCTTGTTTGCAATATAGATGTTGATGGCATAGTTAAATATTAAATGTCAATTTTGAATTTAATACATATTGCTTAACTAACAATGCCACTAAGGGTTTATCTAGCAAGATGGGTTTGCAATAAGTACAGGTAATGGGGAAAGGTGAGTAAGGAGTGGAGCATTTCTGTTGATCTCTTGATGTCTGTTGGAAGTGGTAGGATTGTAGGAGTAGCAAAAGTTGGATGTCCTCATCCTAGACGGAGATATCTCAGAATTATCTTCTTTACTTCAGCTCCAACACAATTGAAGACATTGACCCTGAAGTAAGTTGGTCCCTGAATTAAGTTGGTCAAGAATTCTCGCTATAGGCACATCACCTTTAATCTCTAGTGCTCTTGTTTGCAAAAGGTCCACGTGATGTGTTGTATATTATTGACTACCTTCCATCACTAGCAGCTAGGAGATCTCTATTAATTAAGCCATGTGGCATATTATAATGGCATGCATATTGTTTTACTTGGTAGTAGGGGTGTTATATGGTTGGTATAGTTAACGTTCTTATCTTATGTGAAGTAGTGGTACTTGGGTACACTGCACAGATGGGAGATGTGTCTTGATGAGTTCTAGGGACATTGGGTGTCATAATTGTCGAGTTATTTTGTGATATTGTTTGTAGGAGTGGGAGTGGCAAGTTTGTTGTGATCGTGTCTTATATGACATGTTTATATTCTATGTATTATCTATGCTTGAATCATAATTCACAAATTTGGACTTAGACAGTACTTGACAAGTCAAAAAATTCCAACTCAAAGAGTATTTGGCAAAAACTCGGCAACTTAAAAAACACTTAAATTTTATGCAAAATACAGCCACAGAATGTATCATATGAGATTGGTGGGGGTCTAGGGGTAGCACCCCCAGCAAGGCCAAGGAGCAACGCCACTCACGAGGGTTTGGGGGCAACACGCCTAGTGGGGTAGAGGGGCAATTCCCCCAGCAAGGTTCAAGAGTAGCACCCCTAGTGCCACCAAGCCCACATGAAGACCTTCAAAACCACACAGACCTCCATGGCACACACCTTTTCATAAATTTTTAAAACACAAAAAAATGCTTGTAAATCCGGAAAAAAAAAAGTTTTTGAAGTGTTTAACCGGTGTTTTTTCTAGGTTTTTAACATGTTGCTAGCACAGCAAGTCAAGTCATCAGATTCATTGAGTTTTCAGCAAGTACTCGATGAGTTTTCAAAAAACCTAACATCGATTCTTGGCAAGTTTAACTTATGATTAATCACTCAAAAGCTGAAAAAACTTGTGAGAACTTGGTGACTCACTAAGTACTTTCCAAGCTTGCAATCTATGCCTTGAATGATGTATAGTGAAGTATTGGAATGCTTTGAGTGAATTGGTGTGTTTGTTGTCATGTAATTCGTATTGTCAACATGTGTGTAAAATGGATTATATGGAGGTCTATGTGAGGAATTAGGAATGAACTAAAGCTAATCACTAGTGTTGTTTGTAATTTCACACTCCTAGGTTATCAATTCGATACTTCATTACCAAGACTAATAGATGGGGAGGAAAGGAACTTCCTCTAATAGTAGGTTCAATGCCTTCCATGATCAGCAACAAGATTTTGGATGCTTGGAGGGATTAGCTAGCAGAGTTGAGCTTGGAGTCCTTCAAATATATTCATAATGTACATTATATATGACCACTTTGTGCATGTTTGTGCATGTGGAAATTGGCTACATGGCCTATTGTATTCATTATCATTGATAAGGGTTATGGTACTTGACCCCTTGTATATCTTGATTATGTAATGAGTTATCTTCATTGTTAGTAGTTATGTACTTATGGGACTTTCATAGTAATGAGATATACTTGTCGATTATTATGGTTAACTACATGCATAGTATGGGATATGTATTGTATTATTGTTGAACTAAGTAAAAAAATTCTAGCCACTTTTTGGGGTGTGTTACAATCACACAACAAAGGTATATTGGTGAAATTCTAAGAAAATTTGGAATGACAAACTATAAACCACTCAACATGCCCATGGAACAAAATATTAAGTTGAAATCAAATGATACTATATAGTTTGAAAATGCAACTAAGTATAGATAGCTCATTGGAACTGTATTCTACATAACCAAAACTAAACCAGACATTTCTTTTGTTGTTGGTATTCTTTCTAGATTCATTCAACAACCTTGATAAAATCACTGGATAGCAGCAAAGAGAATTCTTCGATATCTAAAGAGAACTCAGACTTTTGGGCTAAAATATTCCAATGCAAGAGATTTCAAACTAGATAGATATTCAGATTCAAACTACACAAGTGATCTTGAAAATGGGAAATCTACTTCAGGTTTCATGATGAATTTAGGATCAATAGTCATCACTTGGAAGTCAATAGAGCAATAGAGGCCAACACTTTTGCAATCAAAATAGCAAAAAATCCAGTATTTCATGATCAAACCAAGCACATCACCACCAAATTCCATTTGATTCAGCATTATGTGAATGATGACAGTGTCAAATTGATATATTGTCCAATTGCAGAGCAACCCGCCAATATCCTGACAAAAGCACTTGGAAAAGAGAAATTTTGAAAACTTCAGGGCGTGCTTGGTCTCACAATAACTCCTATGGATTAAGGGGGGGCATAATATTATGTACATTTTCATTTTGTAGTCCATTTCTTGGCCTGATAGTTTGTGGATGTCTCAAGGGCAGAGAGAAGGATAGGTTTTTCTATTGTTTTGACCTAAATTGAGAGAATCTAGTAGAGAAGACAAGAACCCTTGTTGGAGTTAATATTGCCTCCGAAGAATTAGATTACA
>VDFB02226140.1:0-20946 GCA_007258455.2 Sequoia sempervirens | reverse complement strand
AAAGCAAGGAAGCAACGAAGTTGGAATGAATCAGAAAATGCCCTAAATTTTCCCTTATACTCGTCTGAGCCAAGGTACCTCAGCCATTAATGCGTGACAAGACATTTCTAACAAGTCCGGAAACCCGAGCCCCAAGTGGAAGTTCGGAAAATCCCAGAATGTGCGGATACACAGATTTCGCGGAAATGCAAAAACCAGGGAAATAAGGAAGACCGGGATTTTGACAGAATCCGGGAAAATCTGATAGGACCGGAAAATCCCGAAGTCAGGAAAAAACCCTGAATCAGAGAATCCTGCCAGAAGCGGACAAGGAACCAGGGCCGGAAAAGTCCGCCAGAGGCGGAAAATCCTGGATCCAAGTGAAAACCCGGACTTGGCCAAAAACTCAATTTCAATCAATTCCAACCTCAAGGCAAGAGCAAAGCCAGCAAGACCAACATGTCAAGACCCTAAAATGATAAATCCAATAAACTCAAAGGTCAAAGACACCAAAAAAAAGGGGTCCCCACTCCAAGTGGAGCGTGTGTGCAAGAACTGCACAACACTAGGTTATGGAAAAATTGCACCAAGGAGCATCAAATCTTTGCCATTGATCATCAAGTGCAAGGGATTGGGAAAGGGACATTTTCCATATCAAAATGGCACCAATTCCCCCATGGGATTGAGAGTTTGTTTATTTTGAGCAAGATTAGATAGCTTTTTATTTGTGTTCATGTTATTTCTTGTTCTTGATATTTCAAATGAATTTCATGGGGAATGATGTTTCTAACTTGCATATTGAACTAATAATGTATTTGTTCTTTGTGTTTGTGCAGGTCTAGGATCATCATTCACATTTTGGCACTAGAAGGAGGGCGAATCTTTCAAAATTAACACATTTTTGGGTCAAATTCTATTTTTTTTAATTTTTTTGTGTTTCCAGGTCAAATAACACCATTGGAGGAAATTGTGACGCATTTTCGGTCTCTATTTTTTCAAACAGCACCGCTCAAATCCTCAAACAACACCGTTTTTGTTCCAGTGTCACTGTTTGGGCCCAAAAAATGCCACTACAAAGGGTGTCGCCTTTGCTTTCTTACTTTTTCACTCAAACTTAAAAATGGTCGTATCTTGGTCATATTTTGGTCTTTTTTAGAGCTTGTTTTTTTGAAATGGGGTAGAATTTCATAAGCCATCCAATGGTGTAGGTGTTTATCAACTTTGATAGAGTTAAAATTTTCAAATTTTCACCTAATATCAAATCACAATGAAACTTGGTCTAAATTTTAGGGTTTTTATGCTTAATCATTTATCTAACCCTCTATCTTCTTGTTTTTTGATTTAATCTAACATTTGGAGCTTGTATTGTAGGTTTTAAAGGATCATGGAGCATGGAAATGAAAGAAAAAAATTATCACATCATTGTACCAAGTGTTTTTTAACACTTTGGGGAGCAATTATAATCCATTTCTAAGGACTTTGTCATCTTCATGCTTTTTAGGACTCAATAATTTTTGTTTGGGCTTAAAAAGAACCTTAGGAAACTTACTACATTTTTTTTTGGGCTTAACAATTGAACAAGTAAACTTTACATTTCAATCTTGGTGCTTAAAAAGAACCCATTCTTGCTTTGAAGGTTAAAATGAACATGTGTCCTTTGTGTTTTGTAATCTTTTACACAAAGTAATATCATTTAAAAGATGTATGTGCTTCTCTCGTGCCTCATGACGATCTTGAGAATTAAAATTATTTTTGTGATATTAAGTTGTATAAGTGATTGCCTCCACACTTCAATTTGGATTCTTAAAATTGAACAAAATCTTGCTAGTGTGAGTGGAGTATATCACCTGTGTTCTCTCTTTGTTTCTCAACAAATATTGATCGATCTCCAGATGTGCTTGCTCACCTTTTTTAATCCTTAGAGGGCCTTCCTGGTGGGAAAAAAGTAATCACCCTAGGGAACGACCCAACTAAGAACACGCTAAATCCAAGCGACTTCCACCCGGTATATAAGTGTGGGTACTTGAGGAAAGTTCAAGTATCATGAGGATTGTTCGACAAGAAGGGAAACAATGGTCTCTTTCCGTATGGATGATCCCCCACAAATGGAATGCCTATACTAGAACCTTTTGTTTAGAAGTTAAAATCCTTATCTATTTGTTGGTGCAAGAACAATTGTTTTGAAGCCATCCCATATTTTTACGGCTCTTAGTAGAGATGAAAAGTATGCCATGGGAGTTTCATGGGTACTGATGCTTGGATGACCTAAGAAGCGAGTGCATTGTAAGGGGGAGCCTGTGTGGTCAAGCATCTAATCATCTGCTAAGAGTAGGAGTAGATAGATTTATCCAAGTGGGAACTCAACAAATATTGTCTCATTTATCCTAGGGTTGTGCATCATTTTAGAATCAAAACACTTGGCTTGGATCTAAAATATTGGAAAACAAACATTCAACATGAACATCAAATTTCAAACCCTTTAGAGGAGAAAATACCTTTGACATAATTCAAGTGCTATTGCTTGTCCTAGGGATTCTATCCTTAGAGGCTTTTAAGTATTTGAATTTATATCTCAATTTTCTCTCACTAAAGTCAACATTAGGGAACTATTGCTTTTATTTTCTCGATTTCCACATTATACATTTAGGACATTGAGAAAAAATTAGGACATTATACATTTAGTTTGAAAATATAATCAAGAAGTGGATGTGGTAAAAATCAAGTCATTAACCAAGATAAAATCAATTAAACCCCACACATGTGGTTGTTTATCTTTTGTCTTACGTTCTTTTGAGCAAACATTGATCTTTTGGTTTGAAGTACTCTTAGGGAAAGACATGTTCTTCAAAACCTTGGTCTTGTAAACAAGTCTCTCTTAGGTTCATTTATGATAAAAAAAACTAATCATTTCATCCATCCCAAACATCAGTCAAATCCCATCTCACAAACAACTTTTGAACCATTGGAAAAATCATTCATACTAGACTTTTCATAAAATCCTTCAAATCAACATCAAAATCACCTTGTTTGGATAAGTGTGTGTGTGTATGCATCCTTCCTCATACATCTAGTTAAATTATCATTCTTGTGGACAAGTTTATTCCAAGATAACATCCAACATCTTGGGGTTTATAAGTCCATTATCCAAATCAAATGAAATCTTATCCAAATCAAAGAATCCAAAATTCCTAAAGTCTAGTATTCCTCCAAGGGTCTTAAAAGTTAAACACCCATATCATTCACCCCTTTTAACCTTCATCTCATCATTTTTCCAAAATTCCTTAGAGGTCAACAAGGTCAAAACACAAGAACATGGAATATAAACTTGCTCCATACATCATGAGTGATCTAAGTCAACCAAACTATCAAAGCCTTACAATTCCAATTGATTATCAAAGCTCACATTTATGCAATCCATACATGGCATAATTATCTCCTACAAACCTCAATGGTACAACAACTATGAGTATGCCCAATCTAAATTTTGGAACACCTTTACCTATGGTAGATTTAAATCAAAGTCCAAACCTACAAATCTATCAACCAAACAATCAATGCACGAGTCTTCAACAAAACAACATTATCCCACCAAATCCATACATGCCAAATGTGAATATACCAAGTACAACTTTACCAAACATGAACATTTCAAACCCACACTTAGTAAACTTTGGGATAGATATGTTTGCAAATCATACAAATGTTGTTCAAAGTCCAAAAAATGTGTTGATGACCCCATGTATTGATCCAAGTCAAGGTAACACCATGCAAAATCAAAGTTACCTAAATCAAGGCAATATTATTCCTAAACAAAACAATGATTAATTTCAACTTATAATGCCAAATTTGAACATCATCCCAAATCAGAACATTGTCCAAAATCAAATTTTCCATGATCCCACACAGACACCACAAGTATGCATTCCAAATCTCCTTGAACGAAAACCAAATCAACTATATCAAGGGTGTCAAGATCAAATTTTTCCAGATAAAATTCCTTCACTTGCCAAATTAATTGACTCATTGCGCCAAATGACATGTCCACCCCAAAATCAAAACACTCTTCCATTGGTTAAACCATGTCATCAAAGCATTGAGTTGTGTCCACAACCACATCAAGAATAATATCTCTAATGTAAAGAGGTTGGATATCAAGATCAACAACATCTACAACAAACCCAATCACCATAAGGTCAATTTAAAGTACAAATCTGACAAGGTAACAAATGAAAATACACACCACTTGGGAAACCAATCAAATTTATCATGCAACAGTTGGTACAAGAAAATATCATCAAAATCCTTGTTTATGAGAATTATCAAGAGCCCCAAGTTAAACCACTAGGGTATAATGAGAAGCACCTTTGTGATTTTCACAATATAAAGGGAAACACAACATCAAATTGCATTCGACTCAAAATCTCATCCAAGACATGATTGATCAAAAAGTAATAACTATTGGGGACAATGATTAGGATTCAACCACTAGCGATAACATTGACAATCTCTCCACCATAGTTGTTGAAAACAATGATCAAGATCTACCCCTCAATGATCACCTTGAATATGTTTCTACCCCATCCAATGATCAAATCAACATGGATCAAGAGTCATTTTTTAGTCATGATCAAAACCCCTCAACAATATTCGAAAATGATATATTTCAAGGAGTGTTAGAATTATTTGATCCTATTGACATAATCCACAACCCATTGACCAATGATCATGTTGAAAATGTCTCTACATCACCTAATGAGAACATATCTCAATAATTTATTCCAAAGCATGATAAACATCTTTCACCAAAGTCTAGCAATGGTCCTTTCCAAGACATATTGGCATCCTTTGACCTCATGGTTGTAGATACTAAATGGGTCCTCAACTCCAACATTATCCAAGTCCCCTCAAAGATCAAGAGGATATTGAGCCACTTCCTCCCCATGCCTAATAAAGTATTCAAGAACCCTTATGAGAAATCCATCCTTTGAAATTGACCCATGTCAAGAACTTGATCCAAAGCATGTTGAAAGCAATTCTAAAAAATCATTTGGAGATCAAAAATTTGTATCTCCAAGCTACTACAATGATCGATGGAAACTCTCCACCCATAATGAGATGTCTAAATGATGATCAAATCCACATAGCACATACTCCTCCATCTACCCATGAGATGCTTTCTTTGGACGGACACGTAGATGATCTTCATTCAGAATAGGATTCCTTTACTACTAACATTATTACACAAAAGAAAGCATGCTAGTTGGATTCCTATAGTCAAACCGAGTTTTCAACATTAGGATCAAATATATCCCAAATTCAGATTGAGGACATCATGTATGAAGATATCCAACATTATCCACTCAAAGAAACAGGTCAGACAGAACATGATATTCTAGAGTCAATAGAGCAACAAATTGAAATAACTCCATCTGCAGTGGTCATTTATCAGAGAATGCTTACTGAAAAAGACATCTCAAAATAGGTAGAATCAAAGAACAAAGATGCTACTACCACCATACTAGGGGAAACTTTGTCTCAAGCAAATGTCAACATGGGAAGCATGAAGAATCCTTATGATGAAACCAATGCCAATAGTACAACCAACCATGTCATGAATCTTCATCCACCCATCATGAATTGGGACCAACATCAAAGGAAAGATTTGAATCAAAGCAAAAAATATAAGAATCATAATGGAAAAATCAAATAAACATGGATACCAAAAAATACAAAGAAAGATTATCCCTATCAAACTCCATTAGTCAAAGAAACCATGGGGAAAAATAAAAAGGGAAATGTATCCATAAAAGACGTCCACAAAGGAAAAAAGCAGGCTTCTCAAGCAATGTACAAAGTATATCAAGCAATTGGTCCTAATTCCATGCACTATGTATCCACCCATTATTGCTCATCTTCCCAAGTTTGGAGAGTCAAAGGTTCCAAATTATCAACCAATCCATCTCCTATTCCTAAACACACGACACCATCCATGCCTCCACACATGATATCCAATTATCACATTGACCATGTATTGGTAGCAACCCTTCATCATAAGAATTGAACACTATCAATGACAAAGACAAAGACAAAAGTTAACTCGGTATCAACAAAGTAGATCAAGAATCTCGTGTTGTATCTTCATCGCATCTGTCTTAGCAGCAACTTTTCCGCAGATACCGATGACACATTATGACAGAAGCATCTACATAGACACCACCAGGTGGTTCAGCATGAGCTTAAAAATATTTCACAAAGAAATATAAAAAAAATCAAAAAATAAAAAAAATAAAAATTGTAAACATAAAAATAATCCTCTAGTGAAAACCACATGGGCAGTGCTTTCGGAAGATACCATGATGTAAACCTGGAAAACAGGCATAATGTGTAGAATCAAGCATTTACATCCACTAGTTTAGTTGAAAGCATCTCATCCCATCCATAATAAATCCAACATTCCATCCATCTTATCCATAATAAATCCATTCACCCATGAACCATTTTTTCAATTCATTTTTATTCATTTGCACCCATAGTCTAAGTTATCTTGATCTTGACAAAATTTGGTGCACACTTTACACTTGCTTATGGTAAACATCTTGACATGGGTCATTTTCATTGATCCTATTCTATCCAGCATTATCTGAGCCATGAAACATTATCCAAATGAGCATTCTTTATTCAAACACCTTATCTTATCGCAAGATAATCCATATCCATCCATCCATAAACCTATCTAAGCATCCATCCATGGCATTTCAAACATTTCTAGACACCGGGGAAGGTATGCACATCTTGCTTCAGGAATAAAATCTTCCAACTTATGTGGTGATCCGAACACTAGAATATATGAAGTCAAATTGGTTAAAGCATTTGTGAGCCAAAAAATTCAAAACACTAGCCCTTGGCACATTTTGAAGAGAAGATGTTCCTTATCAAGGTTTATCTTTCATTGAACATCGATCCAAACAATCAATATCAGTTGCATTCCAATCGTGCTTCAACGTCATATCAAATCATTAAAACAAATTTTGTTCCAAATTAGCTTCAAAAATCCCCGATTAATCAAATCTAATCAACCATCATCATCTTGGGAGTTATTCATCCTAATCCTTGTGTTGTTAACATTCATGTCCTGTATTGTTGTGTATCTCAACAATGTTATCATCATCAATCCATCAATTCCAATCAATCAACCTTAGCTTGGTTTTCAACAAAATCCCAAAACAAATCACCGATATTAAAGCACATATCCATATCCAAATCATCAAAAATCATGTGAAAATCCGAAAAAAACATCCTAAACATATCAAAAATTCCAAAAACAAGTCAAAACCAAAAATTAAAACATGCTATTTGAACTATGTCATCTCTGAGCTTAAATGCAGGCAAGGCTAATCTTTGATTAGTCCACAAGAAACAAAAACACAAAATCATTCAAAAAACAAAAAATCCAAAAAAATTCATAAAATCTCATAAAACAAAAAATCATTAGAAAATTCAAAAATCAAAACATTTTGCAAATCTCATAAAACCCAAAACAACCTCAAAACATTTTAAAAACATCAAAAACATCCAAATATTTAAAAAAATTCATTCATCTCATTTCACTTTCACCCGCAATAATCTCATCCATAATAAATCAATCATCACCTTCATCCTTTGGCAACACAAATAGAAACAATCACAACAATCAACAAAAGAAAACTTCAAATGCAAAATCAAAATGAAAAAAACAAACCTTTAAATGCAAAACTCGAACTCTGGATCATTCGCAAACATGTCGGTCAACCTTATATCAACAGCCTTTCAAACAAGCTATCTACTTGCCACCATCCACTAACATGTCCTAGATGCACCCTTCCTACAATGGGCATTATCTTTGGCAAATCACTTTGGATACTTATCCTAAACAAAACACATCCCCTTGGCTGGAGGTATGAAGAAAATTGGCTTGTTTGCGTACTTAATCTTTTCTTTTGATTTATCTTATTGCACTCATTCCAATGACCTCTCGATGATGTCTAATCAAAAAGATTTAGAGAGAAAGGAATCAGGCATTGATCATTATCTTTCATCTATTGTGCTTGTTGGATGTTCTTGTAATATAACCTTGGAGAATACTTGCTTTGTTAGGTATGTATGGAGGGTGTTTTGGGAAGCTTGTTGACTTTTGCATTGATAGGTTATACCTTTTCATGTTTTGGTCTGAGATGTTTGAAACTTTTGAAGTGCATCCTAGCAAGGTTTCTATATGTGAGGTGTGAACAAGATTACTCCTATCTGATTGTTGGGCCAAAGTCCATCACACTAGGTACAACGCCATCCTGGTTCTTTATACCTTGATGCATCGTATCTATGTGTGTTATCAAACATAAGGTAAACAACCCTTTTAAAATCCCAATTCCTAATAACCAAATCATCATCATCACTCATCATCATCTCTAATAAAGTATTAATGATCATCGACTTGTTGGATCCTCTCTTTCACCATCTCATTTCTTCTTATTCTTCTATCTTTACTAATATTTCTATCCAAGAATTGAATCTGTGTGTTATATCAAAATATACATGAGACTATCCATGGCCGATGACTGTCTATACATCATCAAATTTTTCTACATCAAACATTTGAGCTTTCTAGTCCTCTCTAAGCTGAACAAATCTTGAACCTCTTTTATCACGAGATCGACCCTCAAATCAAAATTTTCACTCAATCTCTTGAGGGGGCAGTGTACTAGTATACTTCTTTCTACTGGGGCATCTGAAAAAATAAGATTTTTTTTTAATTTTTTCATCTCAACAAGATTATTCTTTGAACCAACATAGTAGGTACATTGCTTCAAAGAGGGGAAAAATGTAGACACAAAATATACAGATTGATCCCGTGCACCTAATCTTGATTACTAATACTAGTTCATCTTGAATCATCTCCTTTACTAACCATTTAATCAAATAATCTTTATTTGATTAAATTCATCACATTTCATCTCTTAATTAAATAAATCATTTTTATCTGATTAAGTCATCATCTCCTATTAATTAAATAAATCATTTTAATTAATTAATCCTATAGTCCCTCTTTTAATTAAATAATTCATTTTATTAAATTAATCTCTAAAGTCATCTCATTTAAATTAAATAAATTTATCTTTATTTGATTTAAAACAAACACCATTCTCTTTAATTAAATAAATTAAACTTTATTTAATTAAGTCTAAATTCATTATTCCTCTCACTTTGATTTATTTAAATTCTAAAATCTAAATCAAATTGTCAAATCAACTAAATTCTATCTAAATTAATCAAATCATGATTAATCCTTATCCTAATCCATCAAATCCTCTAGCTTTTGCAACTTGCACATGAAAATACACTTAATTGATTTATTAAATTTCTATTTTCATTCAAAAAGGCATCAAGGATGGAATATTCTTCAAATTCAAAAAGTCCCACCAAAAGGACTTGTCCCTTCCAACAAGTCATTAAAAGCCTCTTACATGTCCTTACCTTGAGCCAAGTGGCATTTAATTCATTTCTTCTTCCCCTCCAACATGTCACTTCTTCAAATTTAAATTTCAAATGCATGCACATTATTCAAAATGTGCCCAACCTCCTTCCATTAACATCTTGACAAGTGGGACAATGCTATTGGTCCATCTTTAATCCCACATCCATCCTATTCTTCAATCCTCCATCCTTCTTTGCTTTAAATAGAGGCCTCCTCTATTATATTTGGCATCTACAATCCATGTAAGATCACCATGCTCATTTGGATCCACAATCTTAGGCATTTTCACCCATAATTTCATGCAACATTATTATATTCAAGTTTTTGAGCAATTGTCATCCATCTTTATCCATTTTCATCCATTTTATCATTTCATAGCTAGGTTATGGAAAAATTGCACCAAGGAGCATCAAATATTCACCATTGATCATCAAGCTTGCAAGGGATTGGGAAAGGGCCATTTTCCACATCAAAATGACACCAATTCCCTGATGGGATATAGAGTTTGTTTATTTTGAGCAAGATTAGATAACTTTTTATTTGTGTTCTTCATGTTATTTCTTGTTCTTGATATTTCAAATGAATTTCATGTGGAATGATGTTTCTAACTTGCATATTGAACTAATAATGCATTTTTGCAGGTCTAGGATCATCATTCACAGGTATAAATACAAGACAAGATGTTAAGGATTGCACACTACAAATGTGAGAAGCAAGGTAGATGCGAGAGATTGTGTGAAAGTGAACTGAGGCAACAAAAACTTCAATGTGTTAGAATCTTGAAAGCAGTGAGCTAATGGTGTCTGCAATTCTTTCAACAAGGTTGTGAATGTGTGCAAGTTGTTGTGGTGGATCTTTTATTGCATTAAGATAATGTTCTTTGTGTAACATTCTTCTTACTATCTTTTTTTTATTTTTAGATAGTGAGCCTCCCATTTGGACAGTGAGTCCTATCTTGGGCATTGAGCCCTCTGGAAATGAGTATCTTTGTAAACAATTTTGCAATTACTCTTATATTGTGAGTTAATCCTTATCGTGGTTTTTCCCTTATTGGGTTTTCCATGTAAATCTGGCGTTTCTAGTTGTTAGGGATCCAAATCTGCACCCTAATGTCAAGTTGTGAACAAACTTAGTAGGTTTGGATGTAATATGAGACTGCTTTTAGGTTGTGGGCATCCTATTCGAAAGCAGACCTCTAGTGATAAGGGGTTGGCTTCCCCTTGTGATGCCACCTAACTACTAATTTCTAAGGTAAAGGGTAATAATTGCATGAAAATGAACCTACTACTAAAAATAACTAAGGTGATGCACCAAAACAACCTGGACCTGATGACAACCTATCACATTCAAATCAATATCATAAAACTTGATATACACAATTCACTTTCCAATGTAGTTTACATAAGTAATTTATAAGGAGGTCTATAAACAATGCTTTTAGAAGGAAAATAGAGGTTTCACAACTAACAACACTACTAAACAACACAACTTATAGCCTGTTAACATACATTTTCTGCTAAATAAATGCATAAACATGAGACAAGTTTGCAAGGAAAGATAAATTTTCACAAGAAAAACTGATCAATCATTGACAACATACTATGAAACATGAAGAGAGAAGATAAAATGCTTTATTCTATTGATTCAAAGTGCTTATTGTATTACAAGTCCATCTGAGTTACAATACTGCTCCATGAAAAATAGCTTCAATAAACAAAGCTATCCTGCTACTAGAAAGAAAGAACTAACTCCAAAATGCTCAAAATAAACATACTTAAGCAAAAAAACCCACCAAAATCCCTCACACATGTCTATCTAGAAGGTTCTAGTCGGATGTAGCAATGAGGCCAAAAAAGAACCTTCTAAAGTCACTCCAAAAAGCCTCCAAAATGGTGAAAAGTCAAGATCAGACTCAAGCCATGCTAAAAGTGTGACAAAACTCCCTCCAAAGTAGCACATATTCTTCTAAAAGAGTCAAATACTTCACCCCCACACTCTCCTCATGTCTGCAATTCAATCATTTTTTCTCCCAGCTTTGACTCATGCAATATGTGTGTTTTGAAAACACAAGACTCCAAAAGGCATTAAAGATAATAATCTTGATTAAGTGATTCATAATGCATCACTTAATCAAGTTATTTTACATTTCAAAGCACAAAAATAAGAGAGCCCGCCATCAATATGAATTACCTTATATTTGCAAAATGAAAAAAATACCAAAGTGATTAGCAAATCACTTAAACGATATTTTTATGTTTTGAAACAAATGCAAAAAACAATAATGAAATGCCAAAATGCTCTAAAATGCATTAAAAAAGGTCACAATTTCTCCAAGGCACTTGATCATTTACCTTTTCTCATTCTGCACTATAAGGCCACATGTGGTCAATATTCTGATTTGCAAAGGAAAAATAAAAGCTCAAGCTTGGCCTATATGGCAGACCTCCACACTTCTTGGAAGACATATTCCAAGTCTTCAAGGCACATGATGCATTCATGACCAAAAGGTCAAAGGCATATTACATATGACCTAGCACACTCCATATGCTTGTATTGCTTGAAGGACTTAGCAATGTTTTGAAATAAGGAAAAAGACTTAAGGCATAAAATGCCTAAGTCAATAAACACATGTTTCGACCCCCACAATGAATTAATGTGAATTCCATTTTTAAAACATGGGATAAAATCCCGTTGACATCACAAAGGGTCAAACCCTAATCATCAAAAGACAAAAGAATGTGAAAAAACACTATCATTTTGTCATCAACCATTCTAGAAAACGTGATGCAGCTGTCATAGGGTTTGAGTCAACATTGGAAATGGTGCTTTTCTAGGCCAATTCTTGGCATGTTTCATGATGAAAACCACAGGAAATAATAGGTAACTGGTTTTTTGTAGACAAAACTGTGTTTTTCACCCTTTTTGGAGCTCTTTGAAGGTAAAATTGCCATGACCATAAATTTTTTCTAATGAACTTGTTTCTTTATTCTCTTTTTTGTTGTCACCTCTCCATCAAACAACCACCATTGGTGACTATATACAGCTCGAATGGAAGCCTTTTGTATGAATTTTACTTGCATACCATCAATAAAAATGGTCAACTTGTTCAAGTAAGCTTCCTTTTGACCCCCATCTTCTAATTTTTAGTAAGTAGAGCTCATTTAGAGGCTCTACTCTTAAGAATAAAGCAAAAATGCTCATTTCAATTTGTATTTTGCATTGAAAGAAGAAAACTCTAATTTTCTCCATTTTTTTTTGAAGAGATCTATTCCTTATGGCTACGACCATAAGAATACAAAAAAGGTTTTCACATGTTTGTTATTTGTTTCAAAATTCTCAAGATAAATTGAAGACATTTTTGTACTTGCAATCTTTCATAAACCCTAGATGGGTTTTTTTTGTAGTATCACCATTTTCATTGACATTTCTGTGTGAAAGAAAGGGAACAATCCCTTGTAGAATTTGGTGTTTCTCCACAAAACGACACCCATATGAATGAATAATAGAAACAATGTTCCATTATTCACTGTATTTGAATTGTAATGCAAAAAACCCCAAGTGGGTTCATGAGTTTTTGAAGAAAACTTAGATTTTTTGTAGAAACACAAATGGGTTTTTGTTCATTTGTAGAAATTTGTGATTCCTCTAAAAACCCCAAGTGGGTTACCTTCAATTTGCAAAAAAATTGCTTTTCATTAAAAACCCCCAGGTGGGTTTTAGTGATTTTGAAATGAGAAGACCTTTACAGGCTATGGCCATGAAAAAATTGAACTAAACCCCTTGCATTTTCAGTTTTCTCATTTTTGACAAGATTTTGCAAGAATATAATGTGAATAAATTTTCATGAGAGAGTGATCAACTCCTTGTATTCTGTAACTCTTGCTGATGATGAATGACACTGTTGAGTTGATTCTATGCTTTGACACTGATCCTTTATTATTTTCTTCTATTCTCCTATAGTAACATTCCTTTACTACTATCTATGCAAATTTTGCACCTTGGATTTATGGCTCTGTTTAAGGAGAGGCCTTCTTCCTTTCCATCTGCAACATATTTACATCTAAAGGGTGTTTTGAATCATTTTGAACGGCACTAGAAAGGCATTCCAAGTCCATGGAGAGATCAGAGATATCCTTTTGATAAACAGACATTCCAATTGTTGAGGACTTGATATGCCCATAGTGAACTGTAATTTGTAGCTCCTCTACAAATATGACCACCTGTGCATCCACTTTGCTTATTATGAGTTTCAAAGGCAAACCCACATGCAACACACCTAGAAATGTCACAATTTGTGCATACCCATGAATCTTGACATTGAATACTTTCATTATGTGTGGTACTGTGTGATTGATTTTCCTCCTCGTTGTTATTCATTCCTATTCCTTTAATGGAGGACATGCTTGAGCATTTTCTTTTTCATCCTCTCCTTACACTTAATAGAACAAATCTTATTGGCACTAGACAACTCATAGTAGAGATCTCTACAAGCATCTCTTATCTAGTTGTCATAGTTCTTCACAGTATCAATATCAAGTAAATCAATCATGTATGCTTTACAAAGCTCCCTTCCACACCTCTGATCTAGGCATAGCAATTGCATCTTGATCACATTATATGAGGGTTCCAGTGTTGTCATTGACCTCTCTACTAGAGATGCTACATGAGCTCTCAAGCAAACTTTACAAGTGACATGCATGCCACTGGTGAGAAAACCACCACCATGATTCTAATGTCTACACTTACTTAATGAACCTCCATTGAATTATCTTCATTTTTGTTTACATGATGAATCCTTATGGAGTTGGATTTATTGATTCAATCGATGTTTATGATGTTCATTTGTAGCTTAATAGCATGCATTTGTAGCTTCATTCATGGTTGCCTCCTTTAATGTTGTTATAGATTACTCTGTTATGTCATTGATGTACCTGTAGCTTATGTGGACTTCCTTTTGATGATGGTACTCTCTTTTATTTTACCCCTTGTTTTAATTTATGCAATTGGTTGTCCTTGTTAATGCTTTATGATATGCTCCTTATATATAGTGTGTTATGCATAGACTACTCATCATTCTTATAACACCACATTTCTCTTCCCATTGTTGTTAAATTCCTATCATTTTCATTGTCTCAAAATAATAGATTGTGCAACCAACTATGGAAAATATCTCATTCCCATTAAAAGTTGCACTTTGTAAGGTGTGAACATTGACGACTTCCCCATTTCCATCAATAAAGTCATTGTCAACTACATATCACTTCTGGAAGTAATCCTTGGGTCTGAGCAACTCAAGAAAATGTAGATTAAAGCTGATCATTATGTGACACCAAACATGGCACTTGAAATTTTTTACTACCCTTCCTTTCTTCTTCATCTGTAATGTAATCTCTTGTGACCATTTCTTGTTTGCCTTCAGTAAAGTCAAAAGACATTTTTCTTTGTTGCTATTTTGCATGACATGAGAATACATCTTGTTGTCCCAATATTCATGGCTTCCATAACAATGCTTGTTGCCCGACATGAATTTGCTACCTGATCTCCACAACATTTGTTTACCTTTTGATCATGTGTAACACATAAATTGTATCCTCACTTTGATCCTAGTGGGCAGACACATGTCACCTACATTGGTGACCTGAAAGCTCACCATCCTATGTGATGTGTGGTTGTCCAATAGGGTTAAGGTGAGAGGGACCTAACAATACCTTGGATTGCTTCCTCATTATTTAAGAGATGCATAATTGAACTTGATGCATCTATGATTGGACTTGATTTATCTTTTCACTTCTTCTTTTTATAAAATGGATCATGGATCCACTTAAGAAGATTGAAAGACATATCTAGCAAAATGTGTTGCATCTTTTGAATTTGATAATGAAAGTTGATCAACTGGTGTGATTCCATATTTATTTAATGCATTAATAACAAGTATATCTTTGATCAAGTTGCTCAATTTCCTATTTCTCTCAAAGCATGCTGAGCTCTACCCTCATGGGAGCCACATTTACCCCACATGCTACATTTAGCTGAATCAAAATAGTAACAAGACTTATCCTAAATTTGCACATGAATCAAACAAGTTAGAAAAATAGATGCATATTTTGGATGTGTTTGATGACTTCATTGTTTTCCAAGACATCCAAGGTTTGCATGCTTATTTAATGTGCTTAGGGATTAGTCTATACATGCATAGGTATGTGTTCATGTAAGGTTTGAGATCTTTCATTGCTTATAGCATTGCTCTAATGCCATTATTTTTTCTAGATGCAGGAGCTAGGAGCACTACGAAGTTGGGAAGGAGTTGGGAAGGAGTTGGGAAGGACACAAGTAGCTTAGGGGCAATAGCAGGGCAAGAGGACAACTTCAAAACCAGTCATTCTTAGGCAATGACTGGTCTCCACCCTTATATGCACATTCTATTTGCTCTACTTATACATGTATAAATTATTTCCTTATTTTCATTGAATAAGTAAAGTTAGTCCCTTGGCTTGTGAGGGACATGTACACTTCATGATTATGAATAAAAGATTACATTTGTACACATATGATTCTCTTTTCTCATTTGTTGTAATTGCAACATTGGAATGAAAATGTAATCTGATTCATTTGACAATCTTTTTTCATGCATATTGAACTTGGCAGACTTATGGTTTATCTTTTAAATGTTTAAATGAACAACACAAAAAGAATAAACACTAAACCTGATTTCAGCTGAAATCTAAAAATCAAGTAACATTTTTTGGCGACATCTGCTATATGTTTTCCTTCTAAACATGAGACCAACTACCTAAGCTTATTCATTGGGCATGGGGTCACTCAGAAACCTAACACCACTTGAAAACAACATTGCAAATTGTTGTAACTCACTAAAATAGCAAGAGACACTTTGAAAACCAAGAAAACCTAGCAATGCAGAATGAAAACTATCACCTAGCTATGCAAAACAACACTTAGGGAAAACTAAAAAACATTTAACTAATGTGCATCAACACTTAGAGGAAATAAAACCTACTCTAATTTGTACAAAGCAGTTTTTAGATCATACCTTAAAATAGAGTTTGAGGTGTATCCCATTGACTGGGATAGGCAGAGCTTCTCCATCCATTGATGACAGTTGAAAAGCATTGTGATCTTTGCACTCGGTAATGACAAACAGGCCACTCCACATGCTATCAAATTTAGTATGCTTTCTAGGCCTGCTCTTTAACTCATCCCATTTGAGAACATCTCCCTCTTTGAACACCCTGGGCATTTCTCTTTTATCAAACACCTTCTTTGTTTGGAGTTGATACAGCTCCATTGTTTTCATGGCTCTATCTTTGGTTTCATCAAGCTTCATGAGTTGTGCATATTGGACAGCCATTGGGTCCTCCTCTTCAAACATTTCAAGCTGGTTCATTATGTCAAGAGCTAGAAGCTCAAATGATAAAGGCATCCTTTCCTCTGTACCATATACCAACATATAAGGGGAGTTCCCAATGGACTCCTTTGGAGTTATTCTATCTACCCACAAGGCAGATTTTAACTTGTTATTCCAAGTTCTTTAGTTATCCTCCAAAATCCTTTTGATGATTCTGATCAGGTTCTTATTGGTTGATTCAGCCAAACCATTACCTTGAGGGTAATAATTTGATGAGGCATTCAGATGAATATCATTCTTTACAACCAAATCACTTACCCTTAACCCAACAAATGCCAAAGCATTATAAAAAATGATTGATTCAGGCACCCCAAATCCGGTTACTAAATCATCATAAAAATTTAAAACAACACTTTCATTGGCTTCTTTCAAAGCCACTACTTCAATCCATTGTGTGAAGTAATTGGTTGCAGTAAGCACCCACCTATGACCTGCACTTGAATGTGGGTTAATGGCACCTATAAAATCAATGCCCCATCTTATGAAGGGTTGTTCTACTTGAATGGGCTGTAATGGTAAAGCTGGCAGTCTCTCCTTGCTTGCAAAAATGGCACATTTTACACACTTTCTGGCCCAAGCATGGGAATCCTTAAATAAGCTTGGCCAATAATAGCCAGCTCTCATTATTTTCCATGCAATTGTTCTTGGGGAAAAATGACTCTCAACAATTCCATCATGGAACTCATGAAGTACTTTATCAACTTGATGTTGATCAATGCATCTTAAGAGGACACCATTAAGGTCCTTTCTAAAAAGGATGTTACCAATCAAAACATAGGGAATAGACTGCAATCTAAAATACCTCCATTTGGATTTATCTAAACTTGGTGGACGCTCACCAGTTTGTAAAAAGTGAGTCATATCTTACACCCAACCTACATTTGTTGTAGATGCATCATCTGCAAGCTCATTATCAACAACCAGAATTGCCTATGTTTCTGCATTTTCTTCACCTTCAGCCTTTGTAGCTAGTTTTTCACATGGCCCTTTACCCCTAACAAGCTTCGTTACCTTGATATCAACTTCATACTCCATAACTTTTGTGATCCAGCCTACCCTCTTATCATTCAGATCTCTGCTTAGCAAGAATTCCTTCACACTAGGGTGAGCGACCATCAAGTACACTTTGCTGTAAAAATTAGAGGTTTAAATTTCTTCAATATTTTGATGGTAGCAATCACATGTTTCTCTACAAAAGTATATATTTGTTTGTACTCCTCTAAACATTGAATAAAAAAGGCAATTGGCTACTCTAGGCCAGCATCATTCTGTTGTACCAGCATTGCAGAAATTATATCAATGCTGCCAAAAGCATACAAAATGAAATCCTTTGAGAAGTTCGGGTTTACCAAAGTAGGAGTTGTTGATAAGGCCTCCTTTATGACTTCAAAACTATGCTTGGCCTCTTTGGTCCAGCTGAAATGAGCATTCTTTTTCAACATTGTAGTTATTGGTTTCAAAATATTTGCAATGTCAGGAATAAACCTTCTAACGAAATTAACTCTTCCAAGAAATCTTTGCAGCCCCTTTTTATGGTTGGGTAAAGGCATATCCAAAATGACACTCTTTCTGGATCAATGGTGATCCCCTGTTTTGACACAATATGTCCTAAAATCTTTCCTTCATGGACAAAAAATATACATTTTTTGGGATTGAGGGATATACCATACTCCCTACACCTCTCAAATACTTGTTTTAGATGTGCAAGATGTTCATCAACCTTCTTTGAAAATACTTTTACATCATCAAGGTAATTAAGTACAAGTTTGTGAATCAAACCTTTAAATGCCATGTCCATTACCCTCTGAAACGTGGCACTAACATTGGATAGGAAAAATGGCATCCTCTTATAAGCCATGGTGCCCCATTTTGTGTTGAAGGAAGTCTTGTATTGATCTTCCTCTTTGAATAAGACTTGGTTATAACCCAAATAACCATTAAGCAATGAGAATCTTTTTGAACTAGCTACAATTTGTAGAACTTGTTAGCTCTCAAAACACAGGTTTGAACCAATAAAGTTTGCCAAGCTTACCACGCTTCGTATCGCATCAAGGTTTGAAAAAATCAAACCTTCTACTCTTCAAAGCTGCTAGACCTAGGCGGTAAAATTCTAATCAATAATGCGTGACTTAACTTGTGATTATCGTTCTGAAATGCTTTGTCCACAATGGCATATGATAGTGAACAAATGAAACCAAACTTGATAGCTACCTTTTGATCTAAATCCTAGAATGCTTAATTAATAGATGTAAAGAGATTAAGTGAATTCAAAATGATGAAATGCAGAGACCAGTGCCTTGTTGGGTATGCGAAGCCAAACAAAACAGAGGTGAGCAACTTATTCTAGTAGAAAATCAAATTGTAGGCATATGATCTATTTTTAACTTGTATAAACAATGCAGGATTATGATTACTAAGCTCTACTTTAAGAATCCAAATGAATTCCCCCTGACATCGGGTGGATCAACCTGAAAGGATTTAATCCCTACTTGAGAGTAGAACTACTAATTAATCACATAGATACAACAATGTACATCGATAAACTGAGAATAAACTTGTTAGTTTGAATGAAGAACTTAAAGAATCAACTTGAGACAAATTTTAGCAATGATTTTCAATAAATTCAACATACAATTGACACCAAAACAAAACTGCCACACAGCTGAATTTCATTGAAACCACCATTTGAAATCATGCACATAGTCTCTGAAAAGAAAAAATTATCCTACCGTAGCCATCTGACTACCTACGACTTTTTATCTAAAATCTGATGATTCAATTACAATCTGGGTGCATATAAATACACCAGCATATGAAAATAAAACACTTTGAAATATCACGTCGGCCCTCCATAGAATTCGGGCTCCAATCGAGCTGGCAAGCAATGGTCAAAATTCCAATTACATGTCGGCCACAAGATCAGAAATTCTATTATTACTAGTGACAGTTGGCAAGACAGGCCTGAAGGTATGCCGAAGGCAAAATAACACTGATCGCTCCCTGCCAGTGTTCCCCCGCTCCACATGCTTCGCCATGACAATCCATTTGTTACACCGAAGTCAAGAAATATTGCTTAGTTTCGTTATAGCCCGCCATTGTCGTTGAGATGTCATATAGATTCAAAATGCTTCATCGAAATGTATTTCCTTTATGTGCTTTCCATTCGCTAAGACACATGATATATCTCACTGAAAACTCTTTTTGTTCTAATCACTATCGCCGTAACTTATCACTCTCGGGGAGACCTCCTGTAGATGTCATTTCCTTTCCCCAAAAGTCCCTTCGTGTTTTGTCATGTCACTGCAACTTAAGGTTTTTCTCGCCGAAAAGCATTTTTCATTTGACATTGTCGCCGTAGCATCCGACCATCGGAGAGACATCATAGAGATTTTATTGGGTTATACCGAAATCCACATACTGAACCCCGTGGGCAAGACATACTGAGTTCACCAAGACACTATAACGAAGCAACATTAGCCATACCGAAGAACCCTGAAGCACCGGTCAGTATAACAAGCCAACATCGCCAAGAGCTTTCAACGAAAGGTATAACCCACGCTGAAAGCAAATCACAAGATACCGTCAGCAAGACTCAACAGATTCGCCATGACATATATCAATGTCCCAAGCCTTCACCGATAGAACTTTTCAAATGTAGTTCGGTAAGACATAGATGTTTCGCTATGACCTTCGCCCGAATATGATTTCCTATGCCGATAAGTATCTCATCTGTCGCCAAAACAAAACCAAGGTCTCGCCAACAACCACCTGTAAGTAAGATCCAGTCACTATGACAAATGATAAGTCTTGCCAATAGGCAATATAGACTTATGCAAGCAAAAAACACTCAATGGGTCGGGGAGACAATAGGAAACCTATGCCGATATGAACCAAAATGTGAAAAATGTATGATCCAACGGATTGAATGGGACAAGATAGCAAAATATAGGTGAAGTATGCATACTGTAAGATCAAATCTGGAAATTTATAGGTGAAAACATATTGAAAAACACCAGATTTTTACAGTTCTAACAAA